>JACSZP010013757.1:5008-18536 GCA_016161895.1 Pinna nobilis | reverse complement strand
TCCATATGAGTGAAATATTCTTCAGTGGGACGTTAAGCAACAATGCAGTTACAGCAAGTGCATGCCTGCTCTCAAAATCATAGTTGGCAGAAAGTGATAAACAATTTAATTTTTTATCTGAAAATCCATTTCAAATTACCAGTAGAAAAGCGTGTAAAAAGGTATTGATATAGACTTCAGCAGTACATTATCAACAATTTCACTGCATTAAATCTTATGGTCCATAATTTCCACTTGAGTCTTCCCCATAAATCGGGAGACTCTCTATTTTTGGTGTAAACTTTTGGTTACTGTAAATCTGGTTTTATTCGCGAGAATTTTATTTTTGTGTAATTACGCGATAGCACTTACTCGCGAAAATAAAAGTCTCGCTTAATATACAAACCCTAAATAAAATGCTCAATAAAACATATACTTACAAGCAACCACGCGAAAATATAGTGTCGCGAATAATTGCATGGCTACCGATTCCCCAAAATAAAGTTCCACAAAAATTTCTGGATTTACAGTATTTCTTAATATGCTTGTCTCCCCCGTGAAAATCTTACACTTTGCAATTAATTCTTTTTAAAATTTAAAGTCTCCCCCATGAGATTGAAAAATCTTCCCCATGGAATTTTTTTAATGTTTGCAAGTCTTATGTCACCATTGAAATAGGTCATAGTTGACCTACATCTGTTTTGTGTTAGTGTGTGTGATTCGGGTTGTTGTAGGGCCTACATGTACATTACCTATGACATGTACATCATAAGTACATTAAGAATTGTCGAAATTCAATCTGTATATCATTAAACCATTTCAGGATTTCTTAAAAGAAAATCTTGCTAATTACGATAGATGTAACATCCTGATCTTAATAGCCATGTTCCACTGTATTCTTGTCAGTGACTTACTGATACTTAAATTGATTCCTAGTACATTTCTGTCAATAAGGGTATGCTGTTTACTTTTGAGATCAAGTCTCTTATTTTTCAAGTTAGTACATACACTACAATGTCAATATCCCTGAGGTTTGAGAAACACATCAAGGTTCCGCAATAGAGGGATCACCTTCAAATTTTTAGACCAAGGCTTCTAGCCTCAACATTGAACAACTGGCTTTTCCTATACTATGAACGAGACTGTAAAACCTAAGATCCTGTGTCCCATTACAAGATGGCAAGTTAAAGAGCACACACTACTCAGAAGCTTAAAGTAGCTAGGCCAAACTTTGTAGCACTTCACTTGCATTTGACAACGTCTTGTTAAATGGAAAAAGAATTTGAGTGGAATGTTGAAAAACCAACCAATCAAACCTGAAAAAAATATGTAGAGGATCTATTTCATGATTTTGTTTTCTGGTTTACTTTTAGGTTTGAAAGATTGTAAACAGCCAGGATGAAAAAGAGCACACATGAGCAAGTACAGTTATCAGAAGTGAGACCCTTTTCCAGACTTTGGAGAATCTATATTTATGCGCTTCATGGTTATGCAACAGAGATTATGTTCACTGCACTATGGGAGTTTGTAGTCAATCAGAACTGGAAGTTGCCCGGAAACACTAGTGTCTGGATCCTGCCAATTTATGGATTCAGCGGATTTGTCCTAGAGGAACTGTATGCGCGGTTGTATCCACGAGTCCCGTTTCTGATCCGCATGCTGATCTACACACTGTGGGTGTACCTTTGGGAATTCTCAACAGGATTTGTTCTGAAACAGTTTGGTGCATGCCCCTGGGACTATACGCCCTTTCATGGGGATTTTATGGGATTGATCACCCTGGAGTATGCACCCCTTTGGTTTCTGGGAAATGTTATAGCAGAAACATTCTTAATTCCTTACTGTCAAAGTCTACACTGGGGACCGTCAATCCACTCATATCAACAGGAGGGAGTTAACTCTGGTAGAAAACAAAAAGGATTTTGATGATATAGTAAGTCTAGGTGCTGTCTGACAGATTATACCCTTTTTTTGTCATATATTCATTGGTTGTTGTAAATCTGCGACAGTAGAATCTCTTGAGAGACCTCTTGGCCAGTCATCAAAATGTGGTCTTTCTAAGTAGATGGCCATTCAAAGCAAGTCTAAAGACTATCGGATTATTCAAAAAACACTTTTGAATTTTTAGCAAATAATTTCTTTTAAAGTTGTCTCTACTGTTAGATGATCTCTCTTGACAGAGGTCTCTCAAGACTGGTTTAGCTGTATTGCTGATTTATCAAGTTTCCATTGCTTTTACGAATTTCTTCCTAGATATTTTCAAAATTACATGACTACTGATATTATCTTCTTCTTTGTTTATTTTAATTCTCTTATGTATCATTTTATGCTTACATATATTCTAAGTTAATATAGCAGAAAAGGATATTTGTTGTCCAAATCAGTTTGGGTTTCAGAATTCATAAATCCTACTGGTTTTACTGATTTTTATTCCAAAACCTGGCCTGAGACTGATTAAGCATATGATTATGCATTGATAAATTTAAAATGCAGTAATTTATGTATATCAGACTTTATAAAGTTTTATAAGTATTTGAAAAGTATCAAACAAGAAATTTAGAAAAACAATGGAATCTGCAAGGAAATTTGTCAGCATTTGACTGTACTACATGTAGATTTACTACAGACCTACATTTTTTTCAGTAACTTAGCGTATATAGATTATTTTTATTCATTAAATACTTACATGTATCCAATATGTTTCATACAATGAATATTACCATGACAACGCCAAGTACTATATATATATATATATATATATATTGTGACATAAGTATTTTTTTATTCATGTCTCACTTTTAGATAAAGAAAAAGTACAGAAGTACATACAGATCTGTGATTGTTAATCGTTACATGTTGATCAGGCCATCCATTAAAAATTATCGGTTTGCTGTAACACAATTCGCTCTTTAAAAACCCTTAACTCAATCTTTTTATTGCCATTCCGAGAATTTTTTTGTCATCTGTCTTCTGATTTTTCCTCTGCTTATATTGTATATGCATATATAGTTTTCCCAGAACAAACAGAATCGTGCCTTCCTTCTCGCAGTGAAAAATCTGAGTCACATTACAGTAAACCAACATTTTTTTTAAGGATGGGCTAATACTTAAGAGTATATGTATGTAAAAAACAATAACTCATTTTTCACTTTTTCCAGAATACTCATTTTCAAAACTAATGAAATTTGAATAACATGTACCCGGTATGAAAAAGAAAAAAGATACAGTCAAACCTGTTTTAAGAGACTGTCCATGGGAAGGGGCAAAAAGGGTCACATATGACAGGTGGTTTCTTAATTCAGTTGAATTATATAGGGAAAAAACTATATTGGGCACCACTCATTTAGGTCACGTAAAACAGGTTTTCCTTTAATTCAATGGGTTTCTAAGGCAGGTTAGACTGTATTTGATCCACAGAAAATTTGTCATTACGCATAGAGAAGGTTTTACTGTAAATACTTGGGACTTAAACAAAATCTCATTTTCCTTAGAAATACTTGCACTTATTTGTATACATGTGATACATGTAGATATACTAAGACTGAGTCTGTGAGGCTCTGACTACCATGTCATTGTTTTTTTAGTGCAGGGTTTGATTCTAAGTCATCATACATCTATAAGGAACATAGCAGATGCATGAATCTAGAAATGGACAGGGTGGGGGTGTTTTTGGGCCCATACTCCTCACCCTTGGAATTTACCATCATTATTTATGAAAAAATATTATTAGAGTTACTACATTTCTTTTCCTTACCACAAGTTCACCCTACCCCCCACCCCCCTCCCCCCCCCCCCCCCCCCCCCCCCCCCCCCCCCCCACTTGAAAAAAAACAGCCATATAGCACCATACCTTTAAGAAATGTTAGACACTTCTAAAGCACAACTGATTTTGCTGGTGTCATAATTATTCAAAATAATGTGAAAATTTGAGTAGCACACTAAGTAAACAAACAAAAAGCATGTTATTCCATAACTGTCATCTAACAACCAGTATATATTGAATGTCACCCATACTTGTCAAGTCTCCCCTGTAAATAGGAAGACTATTTTTTTTATGGAAATTTTGAAGATTTTTCATGAAAATAAAACATGTCTCCCTATGAAAAACCTCAATTTTCCTATTAATTCTTAGCATAATCTCCCCAAAAAGAGTCTCCCCCATAAATTTGAAAAATTTCCCCCACAAAAATTTTTCTAGGTTGACAAGTCTAGCTAACCTGCTAATACATGTATCTATGATACAACATTTGCACAACGATGTACAATAAAACATGGGCATGTCACATTGATATCATTCATAAGAACAAGTATTAATTGTAGATGTCTAGAAAACTATAGATTTGTTAGAACCATGAAATGGTAACTTTGTAACAATGACATGTCAAACTGCTAAATAAGCAGAAAATTGATATGTTAAAGTCCATTCCTTTGACTGTGATTCACTGAAGTATTAGATATAATTTGTTTGGCCATTTTATGCGAGTAATTTTTTATTGGATGACACCAGAATGCTTGTCTCAAGGCCAAGAGGTCAAGGGATCAAATCCCAGTAGTGGCATAAAGAATTTTTCCTGTCTTTCTAGTGAGTTCCTGTTTCACAGTAGGTGCCAGCATTCAAAAGCTGTCTCTTTGTTCCATGCAGGGAGGAATAATCCACAACTTCCCCCCCCCCTCCTTCCCCCCTGGAATTTGCAAAGTATATACGTACCATCATGATTTATGAAAAAAAAGAAGAGTTACTACATGTACTTTTTTTTGGTCACAAGATTGACTCCATCTGAGGAAATCTCTAAATGACTGAAATATTACTCAGTTGGGGTGACCAAGTGGTTAGCATGTTCGACTGCGAATCGGAAGATTTGGGTTTGAGCCGTGTCAGTGCCACTCCGGGTTGGCTGTCCCTCTCCTTCGGATGAGACAGTAAAAACCAAGATCCCGTTTCACAGTAGGTGTCGGTACATTAAAGAACCCTCCCTGCTCTATGGCCAGAATTGCCGATCATAGGCAAAATTTGTAGCCATTCACCAGCACACAGTGACGTCTCCATATGAGTGAAATATTGTTGAGTGGGACGTTAAACAACAATACCATACCATACTGAGTTGGGCATCAAAATACAGCAACATGAAGAGTTATATGTATTTATGTAGCATTTCTGTTTATTCTACATGTACATGTATATACATGTACAGTAGAATTGGTCCATAACGAATCGGCTTAAAGCAAATTCAGTGCTATAACCAAGAGGAATAAAATTCCTTGATAAGAAATACTATTTATCTATATATGTTGTAAATTCTAGTGCCTAAAACGAAGGATGACTATTACAAAGTCAAAAGTCAATCCCGTTTGACTTCTGTTATAGACAAACTCCACAGTATTATATTGTTGGACTTTTGTTAAGAATACAGAAAATTAGATTTCATTTTATGCTCACACCATTAAGCAGTTTTAATTTGCATAATGTACAATTTGTTGTATAGTAAGGATTTTATCTTATTTCAATGTTTTTTGTTCAGTACATGTAAGTGTTAAACGTACGGTTTGAGTTTCTTTTATTAAATTTCCTCTTTTACTAACTGAGATATTATCATATGAAGTATATTTTTTCTACCAAACTTCTGTCTCATTACACTTTTTAAGTTTATTGTCAACATGTCTAAAATAAGAGTACGACAAAATGAATGGTAAATTGTACATGGCAGGACATTTAGCCTAGTACAGATAAACCATTTTTGAGGGAGCAACCCTAAAGCCATAGAAATTTGGATTTTTCATGAATGGTTTCATTTATGATGTAATTTAATTATCAAAGTGGTCTCTTAAGACAAGCAGTCTCCTTAGACTAGTTCCATGTGTTCTTTGGTTCTCAAGTATATTCTACCTCAGATTAGATTAAAGAATGTTTCTCTAGATAGCACTATCTGAACATGACTCCATTTTTTAGAAATTTCTAATACTGAACTTCATTTACCAATTTAGAATATGTTGTTAGTCGTCAACAACAAGCAATGCCAACATTTACCTTGAATTTTTATAACAAATTTACTCCAAGAATGCAGGAAATTGCATCTCACTTTGTAATACTAAAAGAAAGGGGGAGGAGAGTCCCCCCCCCCCGATCTGCACCAACAGGTGGAAAAGACACCCTTACAGGTACTTACTTTTCCTCAATTCTGTCCCAGAATCTTACCTATATCTATTTTGTAATTATCAGATATTATAGATGGGCATTGTTTTTATCATTTTCTTGATTTTGTCATGTTTCCATATTTTGACTTTTTGTAAAATATTACAATTTGCTCCTTGTTGTTATTCATGACTTCTGTTGTTTGCATATACCTGATTTGAGTGATCTCAATAGTGCTTATGATATTGTTGAAGTTTTTTTTGTAGACGTCTTTCATATTTTATGGTGTTGTTTTATAAGACGTGGCGTGATATTTTTTGTAAATAACAAATTTTAGATTTATGGTGATCAAACTTGTTTATAACGATTTCTAAAGGGACACAGGAAAGCTGGTCTTAGGTGCTCATATGTACACAAAACTTAGTAGATCTAATAAATTATTCGTGGTTTTTTCCCCTACTTTTCCACCATTTTCATTTAGTACAACAGCACAATTCATTTCAAAACTGTATTACAACAATAATAAACTTTTCAAAAAACATTTTGAACCTTCTTCTGTGATTACTGGTCCCACAACTTCAGAACACATGATTTGCATATTGTTGTTCAGATTTAAAGTTTTCAAGAATGTTGGTACCTTGAAAACATATGCCATACAACAAACAGACCTCTTTTTCCTATGTAAAGATTTTATAGCTATAACAACTGCCTGTATTGATGTTCAATATGATTGTGTTATGAAAATCTACTGACTATTTTCACTGAAATTGATAGAACTGAGGATTAGATTTTAGTTTGAATTTCCATTTCAGTTTAAGATTACTGAAAGATCAGTTATACCTTTTTGTAACAATAGCTCCGTGTATACATTGTACATGTACCTCCAGGGTTCAACTGAGGTCCCGTGTCACAGTAGCTGATGGCACATTAAAGAACCCTTCCTGCTCTGCAGCTATAAGTGCCGAGCGTAGGCAAAATTTGTCGCCCTTCACCGGCACACAGTGATATCTCCATATGAGTGAAATATTCTTGAGTGGGACGTTAAACAACAATACAATACAATGCATATCCTATAAATAAGTTGTTACTCTGGTTTTTATTCACACTTTACAACTCACTGAGAATATTACTCAAATTCAGAGAATATGTAATTAAAATGTTGTTTCTTGTTTTTACTTACATCATAATTCTGTGTATGGGTATTTTTAATTTTTGTTAATAAAGCCTTGTGTGAGTGCATAAAGATGAACTTTGACACTTTTGATTTTATTGTGTGTTTTTGTGTGAAGTATTGCTGTTAGTATTTTTAGTTTATTTACTGACTATGAAAGAATCATCAATGAGAGTAGAAGTGTGATAAATAATGGCTGACAGTTGACATTGTAAGAATGGTTAATACTCTTCAAATACTGCATGTAAGTCAAACTGTTTAAATGCAATAATATATCAAGGGAGGTCACTCTTGCCTCCTTGAGCACAACACGAAAGCATGACAGGTTCATACCGTTTGCTTCTCTAGTATATAAGTTAAAGGACAATACATGTAAGATCCAAGATATGACTTTGGGATTTCAAGAGAAGGTAAAGAAAATTCTGCTTCATTTTGAATATCATTCATAATACAAATTTTATGATTTAATTTTAGCAATGTATTGAACTTTGACCAATTCTAAAGCAGTCACTTGACCAAAAGCAGTCTTAATTCTTTGGTAGCCATAACTATGATCAGAGGCAGTCTATATTCTTATGTAATCACATACTCATAGACAGTCATATGACCACAGACAATCTGAATGGTCACATGACCACAGACTGTCTAAATTTAGGTAGTCACATGATTTCAGTCTTAATTCTAATGCAGTCACATGATCACTGATTTAAGACTCTTATGTAGTCACATAATCATGGACAGTCTAAAGTCTTAGGTTGTCACATGACTACACACATGATACATGAAATGGAAAGTTTAGGTTCCTGTGTTGTCTTATCGGCATAGAGAGTTTGACTTCTTAGGTAGTCGATTGATTATTGACTCTAATTTTTCATTTGGTAACATAATATACAGTCTAAATTCTAACATAGTAACATGACGACAGATTCAAATTCTTATGTAAACACATGTTTATAGACTGTTGAGATTCTTAATTAGTCACATGATTATAGACAGTTGATATTCTTAATTAGTCACATGATTATCGACAGTTGAGATTCTTATGTAGTCACATGATTATAGACAGTTGAGATTCATAATTAGTCACATGATTATAGACAGTTGAGATTCTTAATTAGTCACATGATTATAGACTGGAGATTGTTAATTAGTCACATGATTATAGACAGTTGAGATTCTTATGTAGTCACATGATTATAGACAGTTGAGATTCTTAATTAGTCACATGATTATAGACAGTTGATATTCTTAATTAGTCACATGATTATAGACAGTTGAGATTCTTATGTAGTCACATGATTATAGACAGTTGAGATTCATAATTAGTCACATGATTATAGACAGTTGAGATTCTTAATTAGTCACATGATTATAGACTGGAGATTCTTAATTAGTCACATGATTATAGACAGTTGAGATTCTTATGTAGTCACATGATTATAGACAGTTGAGATTCTTAATCAGTCACATGATTATAGACAGTTGAGATTCTTAATTAGTCACATGATTATAGACAGTTGAGATTCTTATGTAGTCACATGATTATAGACAGTTGAGATTCTTAAGTAGTCACATGATTATAGACAGTTGAGATTCTTAATTAGTCACATAATTATAGACAGTTGAGATTCTTAATTAGTCACATGATTATAGACAGTTGAGATTCTTAATTAGTCACATGATTATAGACAGTTGAGATTCTTAATTAGTCACATAATTATAGACAGTTGAGATTCTTAATTAGTCACATGATTATAGACAGTTAAGATTCTTAATTAGTCACATGATTATAGATAGACAGGTAAGATTCTTAAGTAGTCACATGATTATAGACTGTTGAGATTCTTAAGTAGTCACATGATTCCAGACTCTTAATTTTTATATAATCACTTGATCATAGACAGTCTATATTCTTGTGTAGTCACATTATCATAGACAGCCTAAATTCTTATTTAGTCACATGGTCATAGACAGTCTAAATTCATAGATAGTCACATGAACACAGACTCTAAATTCTTATATAGTCACTTTATAATAGACAGCCAATATTCTTATATAATCACATGGTCATAGACAGTCCCAAGATGATCATAAACAGTCTATATTTTTATTTAGTCACATGATCATTGTCAGTGTAGATTTTTGGCTGTCTAAATCATTATGTAGTCATATGATCAGAAACTGTCTAATTTTGAAGGTAGTCATCCGATTAAAGATAGGCTAGATTCTTATTTAGTTATAATGCTCACAGCCTGTCTAAACTTTGAGGTAGTCACATGATTATAGACAATCTAGATTCTAGTATAGCCTCATGACATCAGACAGTCTTATACATGTGTACCCTCCACTTTCTAAGATTCCTTATGGATGAAATGGCATACTGTAAATACAATTCCAATTATATTTGTCAAGACTTCGATTTTTTATTCTTATGTAAGAGGCCTGACAGATAAGAGTTTTGCAGTAATTTTACCCTGAAATCCTGAAATTAACTGTTAAAATGCATATACTAGATGGACATACACATGTAAGTATTGTGTTCCCATAGAGTAAAATAAAATCTCATGATAAATGTACAAGTACATACATGTATAGGTACATGTATCCATTCCATTTTGCCATTACTCAATATTATGTTATGTCAAAAATACATTATGAAGTTTATCATTTTGTTTATCAATCTTGCCGTAGTTACCCAAACATGAATCCTTGCTTCCGTTGATATACATGTGTACATGTAGAACATCACACGTTTAGAAGGGAACTACTGTCGAAAAATATGAAAATAAATGTGCATCTCATGATTAGGTGCTATATTCAATTCATACATTTTTTTTTTCTGCACATCACATGTAAGGATTAAATGAATTAAATATCTGGAAAATCCTGAACAAATACTCTTTAGGTTGTGGTAGACATATTTTATAAGTTTTTCTTCCATATACTGCCACAACCACCACCTGGGACCCTCGGCAGCATGTTAGATGATCCTTAATTGTAGCCATTGAGACAATTCAGTTTCATTAAGAAACCTGACACTACCAATATTTACCACATTCCTCACCATCTTCATTTTTGATGTCCTTTTTTAGTCAGATCTCTAAATTTTTAATTCCTATTTAGATTTATACATTTTAGTACATATCACCCATTTGATCAACTGATCCATCATTAGAGCAATTTAGACATTCCTGTAGGTAGAATGGTTTATAAAGCATTTACCAGAGACGCCATTCTTGTGCCCCAATCTGGATTTGAACATGTGGCCCACAGCTGGCTAGATAAGTATGTGTCTCTAGGAGACATTTTTTTTTAACACTGTACAAAGACAAAAGGCCTACATTGAAACTTGTATATAATGACCTCCTTAGGGATGCAAGAAAATAAGTCTTTATAGAGAGGTGGTCTTTATATAGAGATTGATTTACAACACAAATGGTACTATTGAGGACAACGAAAAACAGTCTTTGTGACCAGGTGGTCTTTATTTACCAGTGGTCATTAAAGCAGATTTTATTGCATTTTATAGGGTATTTAGGTATATACAGTTATGCGTTGTAAATTATCAATACTCATTTAATCATGTTCTTATTGAGTTCACATAAGAATCAAGTCAGTTTTACATAAAATTCATTCTAATATATATTTTTTACTATAGGCTATTGCATACTGGTAAATACTTATGCTAATTAGAATTTTAACAATACTTTTATTTGTTTTCATTTAAATTTTTCAAGATAATATTTTGATTATTCAGATTCTATATCTACATGTATGTTTGCTGTTTTTATTGAATAAAAAATGTGAACATTTTATTTTTAAAGAGCTTGTGGTCTTTTCTTTATTATATTGATGTACATACCATATTATGTCTTAACCCTTTCAACCCCAAGTATCATAATGGTATGCTCTTTTATACTGTATCAGACCAGTCCATTATGGTCTGTGGTGTTGAAAGGGTTAACACATGTAAATGGTAAATGTAACTTATATTCATTGGGTTCAGTTGTGTTTTATGAATGACAAATCTACTGAAAACTTTATCTTTTTCTATGCTATAATGTTGCATGAAGAAACCAGCCTGACCCTTTAAAAAAATTTACAACTGAAATTAGGTCTACTCACACTTGTATTTGTCATGGATTTCCATAAGTTACCAAGTAGGAGAAAATCTGCAAATATAGATGGAATTGGAGAATTGCATAAGGTTCTTTATCCCATTAAGAATAAGGTTTTTTATTCCATTAAAGCCATTACATTCCATGACTCAAGTGTCAGTGGAAGGACTGCTTTAATTTCCCTGTCTGCCAATGGAATTGATAAATCATTGGAAGCTGAGGGTTGCATGATGAGGCCTAGATAGTGGTTAAGAGTGTTTGACATCTGATTGTGAGGTCCGTGGTTGGCTGTCCCTGTTTTTTGAATGAGAAAGCAAAAACCAAGGTCCTGTCACATGCAGGATGTGTTGGCTCATTAGATAACCCTGCCCTGCTCTCCTGCCATAAGTGCCGAGCGTAAGCAAAATCTGTCTGTCCTGATCAGTGGCACACATTGACATCTTCATATAAATGATTTTTCAATGAGACATTAAACAACAATTCATGCAATCAACCAACCAAAGATATTGGTAGCCTCTGTAACAAAGAGGGTTTGCACTTTGAAGATTACTCACTGTATGGAATAAAGGCCTTAGAAAGCTGCACACAGGGGGCAAATCTGAAGCATGTATCAGCTTGATACAGAAATGACATACATGTAACTGATAAAGTTGAAAGTGACATAAAATAGCATCACTTGAGGGGCACCAAGAACGTTTTATCATCTTACAATCTTTAGGTAGGCCCACATTTACTGATTCATGTAGTTACTATTTATTTATTTATTTATTTATTTATTTATTTATTCATTCATTCATTCATTCATTCATTCATTCATTCTTTCATTTATTTATTTATTTATTTATTTATTTATTTATTTATTTATTTATTTATTTATTTATCTATCTATTTATTTTATCATTTATTTTATTATATATGTTTTATTCATTTATCTATTTGCTTGTTTATCTATTTATTTATCTTTTTATTTGATTATTCTCATTTGTCTGTCTATCTATCTTTCTTTCTTTCAGTCAATGTATGTCCGCTTTCGGTTTTCCTCTTTACAAATACTATTACGTTTCCTGTTTAGAGTTATTCATGAAGCATAGTCGCGGCCTTTCTCTATTTGTTTGTGTTGCCTTTGTTTTGAAGAGTTAATACGTATCATTTTATCGTAAGTTTAATTCAACACATTTCTCTGTGTAATATGCTCCGAACTATTTAAATTGTTTTTTCTTGTACGACTCCTGCATGTCCAACGTTTCCCCTCCTCTGATTCTACGTTCCGGATTTTCAATGGCTTCCCAGTCATCTCAATATTTCTGAAAACCGACTGAATCCAGTGAGTTCCAAGGCGTAGTAGTGAGTGACATTAATAGACATCGATACAATCCGTTCATAATCAGTTACATGTATGTCATCATCCAGAAGATGAACAGAGGATATGAATTAGTGTGTTGGATATGTATTTTAACCTTTTTTTCTGTGCATCAATAAGAAAAATTGAAATACAGTCATAACAGTGCCGTGTCATAAATGAGTATAGCCACTTTAATGCGATGTTATCACCAGTTTAATATCATACTCTTTGTTTCTCGATTATGTTTTAAATAAAAGAAAGCACAAAGTCAATATCTTGTTTAACTTTCAGTATTTAATTATCCATCTCTTGGCCTTCATCACAACTTAGATTCGTTTCTAAATTGATTTGTTCAAGTCCATGATAACTGTCTGATTAAGCTCTATCTGAATGTTGCAAACTGTATTCGCAAGGTCGGCTTTTGAATGAAGAGTGTGTATTTTTTTCTGAACTTTTAGTCTGATCATTTGCCATATATTTTCTATGACAATAAGGTCCTACGACTGTGCAGGTCAGATTTGAGTGGTTATATTTTTATCAGTTTTCTAGGTACAGGTCAGACGAGATGCGGGAAGAGGGCAATTGTCCTTTTGCAAAATCTAGGGGAAATTTCCCCCAAAATTGAGACAAAAGGCCATAAATTTTTATTAAGGATATTGATGTACATAATGTATATTAGCCTCCACTGGTGTCGAAACACCTACTACTTAATATGTTATGTCGTCCCAAAACACATATGAAATGGTGGACCTTCGAGAATGGATGCTGTACGTGCCAAGGCACTCTGG
>JACSZP010013751.1:1281-19734 GCA_016161895.1 Pinna nobilis | reverse complement strand
TCGGTTGGATCCACCCAGGGGTGTAAAAGGGGCGGGGCCAAATAGGTCCAGATTGGTACCCTCCTTTGAGAAACTTCTTTTCCAGAAGGGCTGCATAGAAGGAAAAACTGAATGCATCTGAGTGATCTAGAAGGATGTGTGAAGAAGTGTTGTTATTATTGGTTCCATTTGTAAATCAAATTTTTGACGCGTTTTTGACATTTTTTGTTGTTGACTTTGTCAGTTTTTGACATTTTCAGCTTCTTTTTCTAAACCACTGCAGGGATTTTGATGAAAATTTGCAGGATTGAAGTATTCATGGTCCCCTACAAGTGTTGTTGTTTTTCGGTTGGATCCACCCAGGGATGGAAAAGGGGGGGGGGGTCAAATATGTCCACAACGGTTCCCTCTTTTGAGTTACTTCTTCTTTAGAAGGGCTGCATAGAATGAAACACTAAATGCATTTGTGATTTTTTAGCTATTGTCTTTAATTCCTGTTCATGCTGGTATTACTCAGGTGAGCGTTATAGGCCCATCTGGGCCTATTGTTTTCCTGTCCTTCAGATGAGACAGTAAAATCTGAGGTTCCATTGCAGAGTAGTTATCAAAACATATAGAACTACATTGATCAACAGTACTGTAGCCTTCATCAGCTTTATGCTGCCACAGTATGACTGAGGATTATTGGGTGGTTTTCTGGTTGTTGTTTAACGCCCTATTCAAGAATCCTTCACTTTTATGAGGACATCGCACGCAGGTCGGTGATTGACAGTAACTTTGGCCTGTGGTCAGTACTTATGGCTAGTAATAAATATTGATTGTGGAATAAAACCACTAATTCAACAACAATTTATTGATATCTGGTGATCTTTACCCTGGTGCCATTTGTAACCTGCATTTCTCCTTCATCATGTCTGAGAGATTATCAAATCTGCTGCCAAACAACAACAAATCAAATGAAATATTTTTAATCTGTGGGTAGGGATATGTTTAATAGAGAACATCATGTTTGTCCTGATATCAGACATTTTATAAATGTGTAGATACTTGGATGAGCCAGCAACGTGACTACTCTAAGCCCACGTCAGATGCCAAAACACAAGTATTACTGTAATCATTTGATTAAAAAGTTTGAACATGCAAAAATGATTTTGTACAATTAGTTGCTTATTCAGCAGGTTATTTTTTATTCCATTTTTATGTATTTCACACGTTCATTTTAAGATAAGTAGCATGTAAAGTCGTTCTGTTTTTCATTTCTTACAGAAAAGCTGGATGTGTTTATCTAATGATTTTGGACAATCAGTTCTTGAAATAATTTTCATTTCCTTGTTATGTTATAGTAGTTGAATATTCAGAGCATACACATTTGGTCTGTTTGTCCAAATAAATCTAACCATGACCATACACATGTACCTCTCTAATTTCTTACGAATCTTACACTTTCATATTTTACGTAAAATAGAACTTCACTACTTAAGACCACCCAAAGGACTGGCTAAAATTGGTACAGTGGTACTTTGATTAAAGGCCACTTCATTAAGGAGACCAGCCCCCCTCCCTTCCCCCCCCAAAAAAAATCCATCAAAATTCAGTCTGTTAAGATACAGTAGAATTTAATTATCAAGAACAACTAGGGGTGGTTTCCTTAGAGATCTGAAAAAACAGCCTAGAATAATGAGACACAGACTAGATATCAATGGTCAGCTAGTAGGTACCTCATACAAATCATATATTCAATGAATTTAACTTGTTTGCAGTGTTGCAGAAATTGTTCACGGAGCAAAAATTAAAAAAAAAAACTTTATTATGCAGAAGTTATAGTTCAGTGACAGCAGATCGTATAATGTCTGTATTTTAATAAGGAGAGGGAGAGCAATGACTTATGAACATCACAAAGGTGAAAGACTTTAATTAAATTAATCTGATCATAACTTACACCCAGTCAATTAATTCCACCCCTCACATTCTTATGTACTTTGAATGACAAATTTGACAACATTCAATTATAAGTTGATGACCAAATTAAAATAAGTGTTTACTTTATCCTGAATAATAACAGATGGCCACAAAAGTTTTGAGATGTAGCAGAATTGCTGAAGTTATTTCAGTTGATGGTGATAGCAATTAATAAGACAGAGTGTGACTTACCTGACTGATATACAAAAGGGGAGTGAACATACCAAGGGGGCATTCAGAAATCATTTATCGGATGACAGACAACACTATGGCCAAAACAAAAAGAGACAGTACAACAAATGATATTCTCCCATCATTTGCATATTTATCTCCCGTTTTCACGGGACAAGATTTCCTTGTCAACCCCTAGGAGCTTNNTGACGTCACACTAGGTGGCTTCAAACGTAAATGAAACCATGACACAATACAAGCTTGAAAAATCATTTCAAAATTGATGACACTTAAATTTGAATAAAATTTATTCATAAATATAATTTGAATTTATTTATTATACTCCAATTTGATTGTGTGTGCAAGCATAAGAATGAAAAATAGGTCATCCATGAGGCTCACTTGCATGTCTTTATTGTATTCTTACGTCATTCAACTCTTGATCACTGTTTCTTTTTTCGGGCAGTAGAAATGTACTAGTACATGTATATTAAATAATGGCAGAAAAATAATCATCCCCTCCCTTGAGGGTATGACAGAGAACTCTCCGTCCTCAGGGTAAGTTTCTCGGAAATCAAGAATCTTACCCCTCGGACAGTGATTTCTCTGTCATACCCTCATGGTAGGGGAAGATTCTATTAATCTACACAACATATGAAACCAAACATCAATTATTGCAAAACCAACTAAAAAATCTGGAGTGAGTTCAGGTGCCCCGGAAAGGCAAGCAACTCCTGCTTCGTGTTCATCCCCCAATGTGTCACCTATGTTCCTAAAATGAGAATTAGTCATATCTGGTAATAGTCGATCACGGGAATAGAAGCATGGGATAAGGCATATGAAAAGGGGAACTTAACCCTGATAGTCTGTGACACTAATATTTCGTAAGGGTCAACTAGGCCATGATGGCCATGGTAAATGTTCGAATTAATGACTTAAATTTAACCATTAGGAACCCTTGGTAAAGTAGCTTTCTTGTCAACAGCAACCTTCTATCAAGAAAATCCTGATAGTAAATACTTGTGGAGGAAACAAGCAATGTCTGGAATCAAAGTACTGAAAGGACTGCCAGAAAAAAATTGTATCCACTTTTTCTTTCATGAAGGAGGTACATATGTCAGCATGTTGGCCTTCATGAGAGAAAAAGTGTATTTGACCTTAATTTGTGACAAAAACACCATCAATTAAAGTAAAAAATCTATATTTTCAATCAGCTGAACAAATAATTTATTTCCTGAATTGGATGAAAGTTCAGGAAAAAATGATTAGTCATTTTCACAAATAACACTCAGGCTATACTTGAGACAATCAATAGTGGTTTAAGTGTAGGCCTACCTATCATTATATATACCATATCAAAAATAAATCACTTGATGGATATTATTTTCAATTTCAATTTCTCCCTTCATTTGGAAAACAGGAAATTGAAGATACACATGTCTATTTTGATTGACCTTCCATTTGATAATGATACATTTGACCTTGTGACTGACCTTCATATTTGATAGATCCATTTCTGTTTGGTGGTGTACATGGGCATCAGGGATTCAGAAGTGTGCATGTCATCATTGCCCTGTGTTTAGTATGTTTGCCTTCAGACAGCAAGGCTGTTAGTTCAAGTCCACAAGAATGCACATGATGTTAAACCCATTGATTCCTAATCAAATGAACATATGGTATCTAAAACTGTAAATGTGAACCACAAACATCTGTTTTGAACAATTGCATTATCTTCTAAAACACTTTTCTTAATTATGTTACATATATACTCACCAGAGACACATAAGCATTTAGACAATACATGCACCTAATGAACTCTGTAACACTTCAGAAGAAGCAATATTACAGTAATAGAAGTAAAAAGATTTGTGAATTTTCAAAATGTGGTTTCTCTTGTAATTATTTTAGGGACAAAGGAAACCACAATACCACGTGTTAGCACCAATGAGCTTTGTGAAATTTAGGAAAATCTGCCTCTCCTTGAACTGTACATATTTGTGGAATATCAATGAAAAGTCTTTTGTCTGCATAACTTTACCATTCTTGGACACTATTAACATTACTAAAAAGTCAAATACTTTTTACTGAATCAAATACAGCCAGGCGTTATTAATCTGGATGCCAAATTATACAGATGCTTCACCTTCTGAATGAAATTTGCTGGGAACAGATTTTTAAATTGTGTTTGCCATTATGAAAGATACATTAATGATTTCATCAATCTGGACGCTTTGTTTAATTTGTCTCAAAATAGAAGCACCCAGATTAACAAGGCTCTACTGTATATACCTACTGTTTGTCCACAAAACTGTTACTATGGTAATAACTTTCAAATGGTATCAATATACATGCATTTTCATATTCAGTTTTCCAAATGAAATTCTACTTAGTAAATTGGTTGGTGAATTTCACTGTCACAAGAACCATGTGGAGCCTGACATGCATAAGTGTGGCAATAAAATTACTTAGCCAGTGTCCTCTACTTTTTCAGGAACCGTTTAGTTGTTGTTGCATTGTTGGCATCCCACTTATGAATATTTTCCTTACATATAAATGTCACTAGTGTCAGTGGAGGGCTTCATATTTGGGCTGTGCTCATCTGAATTACAAGAAAAGCCAGCTGCCTCAGTAGGGCAGATTCAACTCTGATCTGAGGGCAACCATGGAGCCATGAAATAGTCATGTTGATTAATCCTTACTATCAACATGTAATAATGAAATTCTTCAAAAATATTACAATTATTAGGTCAAAATCATTTAGCACAAGATATGGCTGGTAAACACTGACTCCCTTGTACTGTATCAAACAGAAACATGAGGGTCACATAATGTTAGACATCAAGGCCATAAAGTCAAAATTCAAATATAAGAGCCCAGTCAGAGGATGTCCAAGTAATACAGTTGTTTTCACACTCGTTTCTTACCAATATGACCCTGGTTCTATCCTTAGATATGCCAGGGAAGTATGTGAGATGGTAATGTGGTCGCCAAGTCAGGTAATAGGTTCTTACCAGGTACTCTGGTTTCCTCCAATAGCAAGCACACACACCAACATCAGGACAAACAAGAGACGCCAACATAAGTTGACACAACTTGTTTATCCATTGTTGTTAAAAAAAAAACTTTAGCATCCAATATCTTGCCATTTATTTGTATTGATGTGTTACATCCGAGTCAGGAATCTTTCACTCATTTGGAAATGTCCCTGAA
This sequence comes from Pinna nobilis, assembly GCA_016161895.1. Taxonomy (NCBI): domain Eukaryota; kingdom Metazoa; phylum Mollusca; class Bivalvia; order Pterioida; family Pinnidae; genus Pinna; species Pinna nobilis. Next base: position 14,415 of record JACSZP010013751.1, on the reverse strand, counting down.
TGCTGGTGAAAAGCTTCAAATTTTGTCCTGCCAGTATGCTCAGCACTTATGTCTTCTGAGCTTTGCTTGCATGAGAGAGTTTTAATTCACTAACACCTACTCTGACGCAGGACTTATTGATTTACTGTCCCATCAAAAGAACAAGAAAAACCAGCTGTCTTGACTGAAACTCGAACTAACATCCTCATGGTATGGAGGCTGATTTGGCCTTTCATAGTTATCGTGTTTGCCTACCGATTGTGAAGTTGTGGATTCGGAGCCACACAACAGTTGTCTGTCCTTGTCTTTCAGATGAGACTAACACGAGCAACACAACGGTGGGTTAATACGGCCGTCATGGCTTCCTTTAAAAGGGGCATAAGACATGTAAAACCCAATGAAGTGTGAACTAGATTTGCCTGAGGAAGCTAGTGCTTATGTTTCTGATCTGTATCCATTGTGAATAAAGTCTGGAAAACTGATTGACCTTTTCTTACCCGTAAAGTAGGTCATGGTGACCCAAGCCCACTGAAGTGTGAGCTGGTTCTGTAACCCCATGTGAGGAGGCTAGTGTCCACATTTCAGCATTTGATCTGTATCCATAGCAAAAAAAGTCGGGAAAACTGATTGACCTACATGTTCTCATACCTGTAAAGTAGATCATGGTCACCAAAGTTCACTGAAGTGCAAACTGGGTCTGTATAACTCCATGAGAGGAAGCTAGGGTCCACAGATCATCATCAAGTCTGTATCCAGAGCAAAAAAAAGTCCGGAAAACTGATCGACCTACTCTCACCTGTAAAATTGGTCATGGTGATCAGAGCCCAATGAAGTGCAAACTTGATCTAAAGTTCCATGAGAGGAAGCCAGTGTCCACATTTCAGCATCTGAACAGCATCTTTTGCTTAAAAAATTACGGAAAACTATTACCTCATATAGATGGACAGACAGACGGACGGACAACACCATAACATAATACGTCTGTCTTATGACAAGTATAAAAAAAACCAAGGTCCCATATCACAGTACATGTAGGTGTCGATCGGCACATAAAAGAACCCTCATTGCTTAACGTGTATCATAGACTAAAAGCTATCTACTCCTGATTATTCATTTTAGAAGAACCAAGAAATGTCTCAAAATCAATTATGTATCTTAATTGAATATCCAGAAATGTAAAAGTAACTGAACAATATTGTAACTTGATTACAAGTAACTGTGCTCTAGTGTAGATTTTCATTACCAGAACAAGGCCTGGGAAAGTTTCCATTGTGTCGGGTAAATTGATACCAATTAGATTGTAAAATGTTTTCTAGAAATGTGATTTTCTGAAGATATTTTCTTTAATGATTTTAAAGACATAGCAAAACCAGTCTCACCTAGCTTTTGAGGTGATCATCCATAGATTACACAAAAATTCTTGTGCTACTGTAGCCTACAACTGGAGGTTCTGCTTTTATTTTATTTCTATCGCTGAATTACATTAAATTTTGTTTGCATTTACAAACACATAAAAATCCTATGGTAGCTAATATGAATGGGCATGCGTGGATCTAGAGGGGGGAGGGGGGGGAGCGGGAAATTGGCAATATTTATACCAATAATGGTCAACTATGCTTAAATTCTCATTTTAACAGGATAGGTTTTTCCTGTTTACATGTTGGACTCCCCCTGGAACAAAATCCTGGATCTGCACATGATGGTTGAGGGGGGATCCTCTCTTTGAACTTTATAATAATAGGGAATTTGGAGTATGTTAATTGGCCTCCTATGTAAAGAGAACTTTCAGCAAGGTTCCACTGTATTTTCAGATTCAATTTGATAGAGCTAAGCTTGGAAATTAAACTTCCCCCTGTAGAAAGTCCATAATAATAAGGATAACCAACCACCCACCCCTCAAAAATAGATACTAAAAGTAGATTCAAGCATTTCAGCTCAGACAGATTTTGCTATGTCATTGTAATCAATTAAGACTATATCTACAGAAAATCACATTTCCAGAGAACATTTAACATTGATTGGTATCAGGTTACCACACACTATGGAGACTTTATCCTAGTTCTACATCTTATTGGAGCTCATAGTGCCATTATTTTTTAAATGTAAGGTATGTTAATGTGTGACATGTGCAGTTTCAGAGGAGTGAGGTCCAGAACACATCCCCCCAAATCACAAAGTGTATATGACCTTATTTTAAGAAAAAACGTTGAGGTATTACTTTTATTTCTTGTCAAAAGTTCAACTCTGTCAGGAAAAAAATCCTGGATCCATATTATGTATGAATTGAAATTTAAAAGCAATGCTGTCCCTTTTTTGTGTTTGGAGACAGAGGCAGAAAGCACTGGCAACACTTTTAGGGCCTAACAGCCTAACTCCTGTTTCTGGTGGTATCTATGTTACCGAAGAGAGCTTTACTGCAGCAACTTTTAATTCATTCTCATCCCAAATGGCAATTAGTATTTCCTGCATTAGATTTCACCAGAAATTCCACGGTCATAAACCATGTAAAAGTGAGCACCTGTTCATGTATTTAGATTATCATTCTGACTAATATCAAAAAGAGCAAGATTTATGCTTTCTGAATTTATTAGAGTTATCCCCCTTGTGACAAATTTCTCGTGAAATCAGTTTTCACTCTCTCTCTCTCGTATTGCTTCTCTATTTAAGTGTTGGAAATGTCAGCATCAATTCTGTTGCTGTTGTTTTGTTAAAATATATTTATACAAATGTATAAACGTTATTTAAATCTTTAAACCTATACGCTATTTGAGAATTCCTGTGATAAGCTACATCATGCGCTTGGTCTACACAGTAGTTTTCAAGACTAAGAATTTCGACATCTTTTCTAAATTCGTAGCTTTCATGGAGCATATAACAAGGTGCACGGGTCCGTATTGGATGTAAGAACTCAATTTAATATGCATTTAGGCGTTTTCACAAGTTGACCATTGCAGCAAATGATGACATACTTTTTGGTACAATATCATTGGCATACCGGAGGTACTTAACAAATACGGTTTATGAACATTTGCGTCAACAGAAAAACATAGACATAATAATTGATATACAATGTAATTTTTATGATTGCTCTAAAGGTCTGTAATATCCTGGATCCGCGCATGATGATATACCGGTATATCTGATGCATACAATATATCAACCACATGCATATACTAAACTATAAAACTAGCTGCATTGAATCTTACTAGCGCCTTAGACAAAACTGCTTTTTTAACATCGAATTTATTGCAGAATTTTCATTGCAAAAAGTCAAGATTCATTTATCATGCAAACATTCTGTCAAATTGTCTTTAAAATAGAGTGAAAGTGTACGGTGATCCATATTCTTAGTTCAGATACACCACCTGTTTACAGGCTACACGTGTATTTCACTCCTCAAAGAGCTGTGTAATTCGACAGCTGTAGTTCTCGCTTAGTTTAACAACATGAAACGGCAACTTGGTAACAAGCGATGCAGCTCACAGAAGCGGGAGATCACGGGTCGTGGGTCAGGGGCTGATTTACAACCCTACAATCACTCACGCGCTACAGGGGTGACGAAAAGTCACGGCTATTATCAGTAACAAAGCAACGTCAAATTCTCACGTCAAATTGATGCTCAACGACCGACAGACTGGAATGCCTGTAAAAGGTTACTGAAACTACCGCGACAGCCGTGTGCCGACATGATACATCTAACAAAAAATGTCCATTTTGAAACTAAAGCAGTTCAAAAGAAAGGTGTCATTGTAAACAACAAGTTTATATCGAATGGTGGAGTTTAACAGTTACAAAACAAGGCTATGGCAAACATCGTACCGTATGTCAGTCAAATTATCGCGGATTAACAATATAATCAGACATGAGGTCTAATTATCAAACAGAGATTCTGTGCGATACTCGATATGTTGCTGGTACCTCTGTTATCCGAAGCTGTGATATGCTATCTAAATTAAAATGTTGTCTGTCTGATTGGTTCCCGCCCACATCCAGGGATACTTGTACTTTCTTTGATTATATGAAGGAAAGTAGATCTAACACCTGGCTTCTGTCGCAGCGCGACGCGGATTCGAACAAATAACTTCCCGATAAAAAAGGCCGACAAGCTAACCAGTGGTATCCCTCACTTGGTCATCATAACCTTGAGTGTCAAATAAGGCAAACATTGTGGGAGAGGCATTTGTGTTTTTGTCTTCATAGCAATAATGCCATAGATTAAAATACGTCCGATTCATGGGATGTTTTTTTGTTGTTGTTGTGCCCATTATTGTTTAACGTTCCACTCAAGAATATTTCACTCATATGGAGATGTCACCCAGCGCCGGTGAAGGGCGACAAGTTTTACCTATGGGAGGGTTCTTTAACGTACCAACACTTACTGTGGCACGGGACCTCGTTTTTACTGTCTAATCCGAAAGACAGGGACGGCCAACCGCAGCGTGGCGCTGCGTGATTCGAACCCTGAACCCTTCGATTCGAAGCCGAACACGCTAACCATTTAGCCATGGCGGTCCCTTTTGTGGTGTCCATGCATTGTCTTTGTTCACTTACCATTTCCGAAGACAGTTTGCATTCTGTAATACCATTATTACGGTGTAGTTTGTAGGTGACATGGAGAACTGAGTTGTCAGTGGCAGTTAAATAATGTTCAAAGGCTCAAGTAATAGCTGCGAATCCTAAAATGGGAAGGGACCCGGTGTCCGGAAGGTGTTGGCGTCACCTGTTAGCACGGATCGGGATAAGACAAGAGATAAATTAAAACATAATTATACCTGTGGAGTGTTTCTGTCGGGGAATTCTTCTAAATGCCCATTAGGTGAGGTACAATCACTCATGTCTAGGGATATTTCCGCTTTTGAGGTTTTTGCGGTTTGAAGTGCTTCTTCACTCTTTGCCACTAGCATAGGCGTTTTCAACTCTTCGTGATAGTTGAGCAGGTCAGCAATACGAGCTCGAATCATGATAGTCAGACGGGGAAATTGTCATCTTATACTTATAACTGTGGAACTCTGTTTAGTTCCTATAATTGTAGGCTACTTCCGTTATGTATGTTAAACGACAACGTTTTTCTATAATTGTATATAGCAAGGTAAAGTCGGTTTAAAGCCATACACATTTAGCTGCCGAAATTCTGCTGTGGGGCGAAATTCGAAGCCCTAGCTCGTCGGCATTCGTTGACGTCTCCGTGTGAATTTAAGGTTCTTGAGTGGGAACAACAAGTCGTAGATGTCATCTTCGGTTTTCTTTGGGATAGTGAACCATAAGAACAAACTACGGGACTTAAAGCATGCCCAATATTTTATTAAACACCTTTTATTCTTGAAAAAAAAACTATTAGCTTCGACCCACCCGTGGAGTCTGGTAAAAGTTCTTGCTTCTCTTGACCAAGAGAAACTTCGCAAACAGTGAGCATTTTTGAAATAAAAGTGAAAACTAAATAATTTAGAAACATCAAGCGTAGTTTCTAGAAAAGTCCTTTTTCCTACAACACGACTGGTTTGACGCATGGCTAAGAGCAGGTCACCGTGTCGGCAATGCCAGGGCGTAACAGCACGGTAACGACGTCATACGGCTTTCAGAATTGAAGGTCGCGTTAACTGCACGACGTCATCCCTGCATGTAGGTGATACAGGTGTTTCTCTTCGCGGCTGTAGGTGACAGTTAATTAAATTTAGATAGGGAAGAATGTCACAGAGAAACGTATAAATGTCATGTTTACAACTCAAACTGGCACGAAGAGATGTAAATGTTTGTTTGCTGTAAAACTTCAACAAGATCAATGGCATCTTCTTGTTCCGAGCCCGTTCCACCCAGCGAGAGATAAATAAAAACAAGTGTAAATTTCACTTATGATTGGTATTCCAATGTGGAGGCATGCGAGGAAGAGATTTTATTACGGTCATAGCCTAGCTTGAGAGTACATCTACAACGTGGACAAGGAGATCATCATGCGCAGATCTAGAGGGGGTTCGGGGGAGAGACGGGGTCCTGACCCCCCCCCCCCCCCCCCCCCCCCCCCCNNCGGGGTCCTGCCCCCCCCCCCCCCCCCCTCCCCTGGAATCGGCAAAATATACACCAATAATGGTCAATTATGCATAAATCCTCACTTTAACAGGGTTGTTGTTTTTTCTCCTTTTTACAAGTTGGACCCCCTGGAAAATATCGACCCCCCTGGAAAAAATCCTGGATCCGCGAATGACTGATCTTCCCAAGTGTTGCCTCAGTGTGTGGGTGATAGCACTATGATTTAAGCCAACTTAGGTCTTCGGTAGAATGTTCGACTCAAGGCCGTTAGGTCATGTGTTCGAATCTCGACATAGGCGATTGGCGTTCCGTGTCCTTCGAATGAGTCACTTAAAACTAAAAATCCGTGACACGTAAGTTTCGGCACGTTAAAGAGTCCTCGCTGCTCAGTGGTCATGGGTTGTTCAAAGACCGCTGTAAACCACGACAAAGCATAAAATGGAGGGAGACCAGGTATCCCTGTCCGCACAGTCCAAAGTCTTACACTTGGACGTAAGGGTTGGTTTTAGCATATGTATAGAGACATATCGGTCCTCAGTGGCTATCGTATTTGACTTCTGATCGTGAGGTGATGGGTTCGAATTCCCGCCGTGCTGCAGTTGGCTTTTCCTATCCTACGGATGAAACAGTAAAAACCCGATGACATGTGTTACAGTAAGTGTTGGAGCACTACTCAATGGGCACAATTACTGAGCATAGGCAAAAAAAAAAATCCCCCTTCACTGGCATACAGTAACGTCTCCATCTAAGTGAAAGATTAAACAACAATACAGCCTACAATATAAGAAGTGCATGACATCACCCTAGCTGTTGGTAGATGCAAAATGTAGTGTTTGATCATGCGTCGTTTAATGTAGTGTGATTTTTTCTTTTATCCAAGTTAATAACGCATGCAAAGTTTAGTTACGGCATTAAACATATTTATGTATTTCTATAAATACCGTCTGGTGTTTATTCTGGCTGTTAACACATACATTATGCACCATATACTCCAGTTTTATATGCACAAAGTGTGTAGTGTTTATTCTAAGTCTGTAACATATTTTGTGTAAAGTTGGTTTTGTTTCCTTAAACCCTGCACAGTTTATCCAAGCAGTTAGGCCCTACCACAAATAAAGTGTTATATTTATTCCAACTGTAGCGGCTACCACAGAGTTGTCAAATCTGTGCAATCACGACGATTCATTCTTCAAAAGTTTTCGTCGAAATCCTCCCGGGAAGGGGGGGGGGGGGTAACTAAAAACTTGCAGACCCAGTAATTTAATAATTAAACAATGCAATATAAAGATTAATTATTAATTTTATTTCACGCAAATAATTTTATGTAACATTTATATAGGACAGTGGCGCTTTTCTGTTATTTGTTTATCAATCCCAGTTCCGTATACAGTTATGCTGACGGGAAAACTTTGTAGTATTTTTTTTTTTTTCAAATTTGACGATTTATTTTTAAGTATATCCCCTGTATTTTCATTTGATAGTATTGGCAACATCTGTAAAACAAACGCGATAGGCAATAGAGTTGTTCTTGAAAACCTCTTTAAGATACAATGTACTTTTTGAAACGTAGTTCTTCTGCATATGGGGGCTATACTATGTTGATAAAACCTTAAACAATCTTTATCAAGCTTTAAGGAGGCGTCTCTCAGCAAGCGTGTTACTATTTGCTACATTTTATTACAATGTCAAATATTTTGATAATGCTCCATTGTACAGACTTATCACAAATGAACCAACTCGAAGGTCTTCAGCCCAAGTGCTTTTTTATACATTTGGTTCTGACTTTATCTAATTTATGATTTTCTTAAATTCGCCGTGAAGAAAACACTTAAAAATGAACTCGCATTGTCAGCTTCATTTTAGATACGTGGACTGGCTCTTATGTCATAATAATAAATGGCAAATAAAGTTCATCCACATTTGCAGTATACTTTGAAATTGTTCACTAAGATTTATAATTATATGTCCACCAATAAATTCATCGTAAATAATAGTTATTATTATCATCTTCATCATCATCGCCAACGTCGTCATCATAACCACCACCACCATCATCGTCATCATCATCGTCGTCGTCGTCATCATAACCACCACCACCATCATCATCATCGCCAACGTCGTCATCATAACCACCACCACCACCATCATCATCGTCGTCGTCGTCATCATCATCATCGCCAACGTCGTCATCATACTCATCGCCAATGTCGTTGTCGTCGTCATCATAATCATCATATCGAAGTCATCATCATCAGCATCATCATCATCATCATCATCATCATCATCATTTGAGTATAATTTATTTATACAATATATATTCACTGTATAGCCCCAACCCACAACCTACAAAAATGGTAATGATGAAGATGAGGCCGAATATGATGGTCATGATGATTTTTATGATGACGGTGGTGATGATGAAAACGACTTTGGTGATGATAATGATGATCTGAGATGTTATAACTTTTCTAGGGTTTTCAGTCGTTATTCCTCTGTAGATCTACTTTCTGATATTTATAATTTTATCAAATAAAATATTCAACATGACTTCAAGTGGTCATGTTGAATATTTTGTTTGATAAAATAAGATACATACATGTATATATTTATTACTACATTTGTATATAAAAAAAAGCAGAACCATTCCAACCCGACTCTGTCTCGTTATATAGCCGAGTAGCCATAATTGATAGATATTGAAATGTTCTATAACGTGACATTGGCGTTTAAATTAATTACATTTTCTCTGTATTTTGAAAGATATAAGAGTAGTAACATTACAACATAATAAAGGTATTCACCACATAAAAAAATGTATGACCAAGCGTGAGTAGTCGGCTGATAGGCCAACTCCGCCGTACGTAGCTCTCCGTTCTAGTGGTCGGTGTTCATAACTGTGCAGCCCTTTAATCTCATTCCCAAACGGATGATAACTTTACAAATAAACGTTATTTGATTTTTCGTCTAAATTCTCAATAAAAATGGGTCAAGGCGAGTTAAAAGTACATCCTTTAAAAAAATATATCCAATTATCTGACCATGGAAGAACAGATGAAGCAAAAAGTTAGAGGGAAGAGGTAAAGAGGAAAGGAGAAAGGCAAGATAATAAGAGATCTTTCAGACTAAATTTGTATAAAAGACCATTACTGCCATGTGCTGCGGATCTAGAGGGGACCATGGTCCCGGGGACTTTGCAAAAGATTATCATCATATCACCATGATTTATGAAAAAAATGAGTAACTACTTTTTACTACTTTGCACAAATTCGCTCCCTCCCCCGGAAAAAATCCTGGATCCACGCATGGCTGGTGAATCCTACAAGGTGTAAACTTTAAAATCTGTAAATCCACTAATGCATTGTTTGAAAAATGCATGTATATAACATGAAACATGTACATGAAACAATATATTTCATTTTATATTAGTATCACATATTAATTTAAAATTTGCAATACATACCGTGTGAAATTGATTTTCTTCATAATTTTGAAATTCTTGTGTTAGTGTTTAGTTTTGTTATAGTACCAATTTCGGCTGTGTAGTACTAAAAATTATACGGATATCAAGCGCGGGTCTAGAGGGGGTCAAGGGGGTCCGGACCCCCACCCCCTGGAATTGGCAACATGTATACCACCGTTGGTCAAGTTTACTTAGATTCTCATTTTAACAGGGTTGGGTTTTTCCTTCCCAAAAGTCCCCCCCCCCCCNNGCCCCCCCCCCCCCCCGCGGAAAAGTTGGACCCCCTGGGAAAGAAATCCTGGATCCACGCATGGATATAGATCAGTGTTTTCCTATCGTGACGAAGAACAAGTTTAAGGCATTTGGACAGTATTCCTCCTTTTTCCTCCTTTCAGAGCCGAATAATTTATTCGTGTAATATTTCTAAGGAGTCGACAATAAATTTGGGAACTACAAATTCGTCTGGTAATTAAATTTTAACTTTAAAAATGCAGTCGCTCTAAGTAGCTAATTGATTAGTTGCATAATTTTGATTGTCCAACACTGTTATTGCACTAGGTATCCCTTTCTTATATATTTTGTTGTGTGAAAGATATGTTCAGCAGGACTAGTACTACTTTTGAAGTACATTTTTTCTGACAAAATACCAACTATTTCTTTTCAAACTAGTGTTCGGGACCATGCCAAGTAGTACAAATTATATGAACAATTTTATTTTAATTTACAAAACATATATCATCAGGAGACGATCAAACACTGGAGCTACATGTACATGTATATATATATTCCATGATAAGTACAATGTTCTAGTGTGGTGTAACATATATATATATTATAATGTATTTGCCATGGCAAATGGTATAATATTCTCTACAATATTTCCCTGTGCGGTAAGTAAATAATCAGCTTCAGAACCATTACACCGATCTATAATACGTCTCTGTCCTAACACAAAAGTATTCCTAATTAATTTATTAATTTATAAATTTACGATTATCTACATCTCCGCGTAACTTACTATAATTTCCACGGAATTGTAGACACGATCCTATAAATTCATCTATATTCGCACGTGGGTTTTCTTTCGTAGCTTAGCGTAATTTTTATCGTTTTCAAGATCCGCCCCTTAAAACATTCGCTTTCTTCAGTAATTGGACTAACAAGTAGCGGGCGTGACGCCTCGATACAAACACGGTAAATAGCGCCACACACGAGAGGTAATGATTGCATATTAATTCTATATCATTCTATCAGAGTCTATATACCTTCTGACATACGGTCTGGAGTGAGTAATTTATGAATGAACCAGTTCATGAATGAACTACGCTGCGGATTGTTTATTGGACGATAATTCTACAATGACTTTGCACCTGGTGCAGGTGAGTCCAGCCCCCTTTGAAGTGCCCGGATTGTCCCGCCGCCGGAAGTTTTAACAATCACATGAGTCGAGCAGACGCTATTTTGTTTTGATGATTAGTTTGAGGTAGGACTTTTTCTGCTGAAGGATGACGGTGTTGTCGAGACAGTGGAACAAGTTATTTTATATTCTGTCAACAGGATAGTCATTAAGTTTTTGGAGTTTAATTACTCAAATTATAAATGAAGTCGGGATGTATGTCCTGCTGCGCTGGGGTAGCCGTGTTTCACCAGCGCTCGCTCTTCACGTGCTTGCTATAATACACATAATAATGTGTAATGGATCAACAGTGAATGCTCTAGTATGTCAATCGTGCGACCCTGATTCCTGTCCCCCGGACCCGGGAAATTGTACGGCCGGGGTTGTCACTGATATTTGTGGGTGTTGTAAAGAATGTGCTAAATCTGTGAACCAAGTTTGTGGAGGACCCTTCGGACTAAGGGGTAGATGTGGGAAGGGGCTAGAGTGTGCTATCCTCCCAAAGGAGGGCGTCCTGCTCACGGGGAGTGAGGAGGGGATCTGTAGAGGTAAGGCTTTTTTTAAGATTACACATCGAACTAACTTTAACACCCGTTACAGTCATTGTCAGACAAACCCATTAATTTATCTTTGGATTAAAAGATTCGTGAGTTTTTCAACAGCTTATATCGTCAATGGTATTTATGTTTAAACATTTTATCCCTTTTGGCCTTGAACGAAAATATAAACATTCAGAACTTAATTCAAACATTTTTCTTCTGTCGATATGAACACGATCTGTTACAATAAAGTGTTTTTATGGGAAACATGTACTCGCTATTAAATCTCCGACCTGTGCATATTGAAACTATCAGGAGATTGAGTGTTAAAATTCGAAGTTGCATCACAGGTATTTCAGAGGCGAAATTTACAACGCAATTTCACAATGAGACAAAATTTAGTGATAAGTATTTGAGTAAACATCACTGTCGCTCTTCTGGAGACTGAAGACAGTCAATGAACGTTAATAAGGATAAAATGGCCAGGTTTAATTCGCTAGCTCTTTACACTCACAAGAAAGAAGAAAAGTTACAGTAAATTTAGACTCAAGGCCGTTATCCTAGATAGGCAGTGTTAATTGTCTTGATTTATCTATTTATTATCATTATAATGAAAACCATGCTACATAAATACATGTGGATATTAAACAGCATTGTGGGTTAACTGCTAGGCAGACGCAATAATAGACCTGTATATACACACACTCGAGAGCAATACACACATGTACAAGTATGTGAGGAATGCATTGCATCAGGTCCTGACAGACTGGGAAGTTTATTTGCAGACTAACAGTGTATTGTCTAAAAACTTCTGCTTAATGTATGTAGTACAGACAATAGTGGTGTAGGCAAACAGAAATAGATTTTATGTATGTATCTTAGGAAAGTTGGTCCAAGTATATGTACACATGTACCAGCACACACATGACCCTGATTAGTCTCTCTCTCTCTCTCTCTCTCTCTCTCTCTCTCTGTACACACCTTATGTCAATTTTACTCACATGCAAAGGAGGTTCTTCTCCCTGTCCCCTCAGTCAGTCATTGATAAATCAGACTTGCCATGTCCCTTGAAAAACTGTGGGGGAAATTTTCAATTTTATTCTTACTAATAGTTAATAGTAAAGTTAAAGATTTTTATGGAGACATTTTTTTTCAAATGAAATTATCAAACTTTCATGTAAAAAAAAAGGGTGTCTCCCTATTTATGGGGGAGACTTGGCAAATGATATATGTGTTGGACTCCTTTTTGTTAATTTAGTATTTAAAAAAAAGTCCTACTCTTAATACAATGCAACAGTATACATGTACATTGTAGTACATTGTACATGTATTTAATTTGATATGATACTTTGTATGTATTTGGGTTTCTGGTATGGAACATCTTTGTAATACAGATTGTTTTACATTCATATGTATGAAACTTTATACAAAATGTATATATAGTCTGGGGCATTTTTTTTTCAATATTTCTATCACTTATAATTCACATTAGGTTAACAGTGATAAATTATATGTTTATAATGTGGTTAAATGTTCTTTGTGGTCAACCATGTTTCAACAAGTTACATTTACATGTATACTGAATTATAACTTTATGAAGCAAGCACTATGTTTCACTGAACAAATAATTGTTCTAATGTACCTTCATTGTAAATCTGAACTTTGATGCATAAGGCAGAAATGCTTTTTTTATGCCCCCCCCCCCTTGATCGAAGATCGGGGGGGGGGGGGGGGGG
>JACSZP010013749.1:13830-30352 GCA_016161895.1 Pinna nobilis | reverse complement strand
GATAAATATTATATGTATTTATTTATTATATCATTATGTCTCATAATTCCCATACGACATATTACTGAAAAAGTTGGAGAAAAGACTCCTGAATATATCAGGTTGATCAGGTGCTTGGGAGGCTACACCAGCCGTCAGTCCTTTATAATGGTCAGGCAAATGGAGTAATCCAAAGACAAAGTCAGTGAATAACGCCTCAACAATTGGTATTAAACGGGTTAGACAGCAATCGACCAAATGACCCTTTATACCGACTTTAACAGAGACAGCTAGAATCAATGTAAATCTCAACTTGTTTGTCAGAAGACCCGCTTTAAACATTGTTCTTAGACAGAACAAGTCCTTGTGTATGGAATCAGTTGAGAGACAAAAACTCCACATGAAGATGATGATGGAATATAACTACATAAATATGAGGAGATGATATAGAGGCGAGGCTTAAGTGGTGTTTCTCCAAACAAAGTTAATCTTTTTGTAATTCATTTGAGTCTGGTCAGACTTTTCAGTGATCCAGGCCAAGGTGGTTCAGAATTGGAATTTTGCCAAGATTTATTTGTATTTCTCTGATTGTCAATCTGCCAAAACGTTTAATCAAGAAGTGTTTGCTATCAACAGCTATACGTCTGTTTGGGCTGATCACTTGTCATTTGCTCAATTGTTCTTTCACAGTTACGCTTGATTTTTGTATATTGTGCATTGCCGGAACAGTAAGGTGCGCAAAATTATCCGTTTGTGAAGGATAACCTAGATGTCGGAGACAAATTCCGATACCCCAAGCGATGTAATTACTAAATTAATTTTACATTTCATTGCAATTTTCTAATTTCCAACGATTACTTCGGGAAAATGTCTACCATAATTGCCTGACTAGACAATGGTTGACAAGTTTTCTTTATATTTTTACTTGCATATTTACTCGCGTTATTTTTCATATTCTATAAAAAGGAGGAATTGGATATATTTCTCTTGTTTTAAACAGAAATTGAATGTTAAAATGTCATCCATTATTAATGATGACTTTTATTGATTCTGTTAAAATGAGTAATTAGTTAGTTGGTTATATTTATCAACGTCTCAATCAAGAATATTTCCCTTACATGGTGACGTCACCTTATGTCGGCGAAGGGCCAAAAGTTTGCTTGTGCTCTGTACTTATTGCCGTAGAGCAGAAAGGGTTCCCAATTTTGCCGACACCTTTTGCAATACGGGTGCTTGTACTTCACTGTTTTATTCGAAAGAAAGAGACCGCCAACAGTAGCGTTGCTCAAATTCAAACCCATGACCTCACGATTAGAAGGCGAGTACACTTACCACTTTGCCACGGCGGTCCCTCTATTTATATTTGAAAGTTTGGCTTATTTGTGGAATGTTGATTTTCTGTAGCCTAATACAAATAAACTAAGGATTTTTTTCATTCGTCACTTAAAAATGAACGGTAACATTTCAGTAAATAATTGTCGCGTGTGACATAACTCAACATCAAGTTCATTTTTATTAATAGGAAATCAAGAATGCTTGCACATAACACATTCTGGTTGCTTCTTTTCACGAATTTTTATTTTTGCAAATAGAATAAAACTTAAGAGAAAAAAAAATTCTATTGCATTGTTTTGAAAATAAGAAACTACATATAAATACATGTACATTTTGTACTTACTTCCACAAGAAGGGTTAATTGTTTGAGTCAACAGCATGTTGTAAAAGTCATCCGTCTGGCTCCATGAGAAAACATGAGGTACCTCACGTAAATGATTTGCTGTTGACGCTATATCTAATAGTTCTTGTTGTTCGATGTCGCCACCAACTCCGACAACATAAATGTATGTGCCATAGTTTCGTATAATCTTTGCCAACTGAATAGCATCTTTGCGATCAGTTGAAAGACCGTCGGTAAATAGTACGATTGATTCGTATGAGTTGATAATGATTTGCTTTATAAGCTGAAAAAATAATTAAAACTATCGGTACCAATGTATATATATGTCAATCATTTAATTATACTAATTACTTCTACTACGAAAGGATGCTTGAAAGCAATGCTAGCAAGGCAACTGACATTTTATTGATTTTATTTAATTGAATATTTGGCGGGAAAGATCAACATGCACATGAATATACAAAACGAAGTATATTCAATTATTTTCTGTTAAATAATATATAGATATATATAGCATTGTCATTTTCCTCCAATTTTAACAAAGTTAAAAATTTACCACTTCATGATTTAAAAAAGAGGGTATTTGAAGATTTGAAGATGTCAAAGGGGGACAAAATTAGTCCTTATTTACCATGTATGCCGATTCCAAAGCCAGTTTCGTGTATGTCGGGCCTGATTTGTTTTTCTGCATATTGTTAAAAGCTTCCAAGAATAGTTCACGGGTGCGGAAGAAATCGGATATCATAGTCATTTCCGTACGAATTGAATAGGTAAAAACCACAAAATGGAACCCATCATCACCATAAGGAAGTCTTGATACTATATTGTACACAAAGCTTTTTGAACGTTCAAACCATAGATCAACACTTGATGATGAATCAAGGACAAATAAAACTCTGCCTGGTCCAGGTATGCAGTCTGTAATACAAACCAGTAGTAAATACGGATTTAAATAGAACGATTCTAAATATAGAATGTAATTAATTAACTGCCATTGATGTCCAATGTTAATGTGATGCTAAAGAACTCTAAATATTTTTTTCCGTGTTTGAAATAGGATCCTAGCAAATATTTTCGTCTCTATGCTAGATTGTTTGCATTTTGACTAAAAAGTTAAGGGTTTGACACTCAACGGAGGCTATCCCGATGGCATGGCAGAAATTCACTCCCATTTCACAGTAAATATTGGCACTTTTATTGTCGTAAGCATATGATTGAGTAAAAGGACTTTTAGCTTAACGTTAAACAAAACAACGCATTATCAACAATAATTATTCGTAGTGTAATCTTCGCAAATTAGAAGGGTCTATAAAATCTCTAATGTATACCTAACATTCTTCATATTGTTAGAAATGGCAGAAGTTTTCATTAGTTCGACGTTGCAACTCTATAATGAGTATTGTTAAAAGTGTTGTAAATAACTGAAAAAAGAAAACAGCAAATACGTTTTTATCATCCTAGTATTAATGTATTTGATCATAACAGTATCGTTCAAAACAGACAGTCAAAGATATAAAACCAGCAGTACGTAAATGAGCTTTGTTCAGTTTTAACCTCAAATTACTTATCAGTCTTGTGCTCCGTTGGGTTTGCATAAGGTGTCGAATATTAGTGGTGACATACAGTTTGGATAGGTTATAAAACCTACCTTGAAATATCTACATACTGTATACAGGGGAATTTTCGCCTCTGGTTTATTTTCGCCCCTTCCGCCCTCATCGTCAGTGGGCGAATTCAAGACTGGGCGAATTCAATATGGTAAATCCATAAAATAGAATAATGACGAGTCTGGGCAAATTTAAAACTGGGCGAAACTGTTTGCAAGTGCATTAGGGCGAAAATAACACGGGGCGAAAATAACCCGATATACAGTGATAAGTATTAACAGTAGGCAAGGACTTAGTTGTATCAAGATTTCATTTTATCAAAATTTATTTTTTGACTAACATTACAGAGAGATGGTATAAAAACCCTGTATCCGAAAACCCCACAAAATTTCAAGCTAAAACTCAGTACTGAGTTCAACTTATTTTCTCAAGTTTGAACTTAGAACAAATTAAGTGTGAAATTCATTTTAGCATGTGCAAACATGATACATGTACTATTTAAACATCTGTAAAAGTTTGTTTTAATAAGAAATAAGTAGCTATAATTATTAAAAAGACGTTGAGTATGATATAAAAAAACTGAGTACATGTTCAAATTACTTATACAACCTAAAAATACCAAGTACCAGCTATTCCTAATATTTGAATAGTATGGTGTAAATACATATCAAGTGCATTTAACTCCTAATTTACTTGTATAAAGCCCAAAATTGAGGAAAAACAGTACAGCTGAGTACTGAGTTTGAACCTGAGTATTATCTTAGCTTAGCCAAGCCTATACCATCTTAATTGCAATTTCTGTATTATTTTGAATGTATCAAGTTACCAAAGTTACAGTCCGGTCGTCCATTAGATCCATGGGAACATTGGTCTATGTTGGCCGTTCCATTATTCGCACATACGCCAGACGTTGCGACATTGTTACATGGGATTGCATGACATGGAGTTCCTGTAAAGTACATACTCTCAGTTTTAATCTTTCATTTGTCAATTGCCACTATTTGGTACTCTGTTAAATGATTCCATGGGAAATTATCTTGTTCCGTTCCAATAATGCTATTTATCAACAAAATTTGCGATGAAAAGAAAAACAGAATTTGAAAATAAGACAGACGAACTGACGTAACAAAAAAAAGATCAAAGAACAAATCATTCTGAGAATAAATATCGAGAATCTGCCCAGTCTGAAGGAAATGTTTGATAGGGATAGACTCATTTTCTGCCATAACACGCGTAGTTTATTAATTATACAACGGCTGTATAATCGAGGCTGCAGTTGATAAAATATATCGATTAACCACACGTGGTTAACGACCTCCGAGCGTTTTGATTGGCTGATACGTCAGGAAATTCAATTATGACGCCATCAATTGACGTCATTATATCTGACGTCACAATACATTGAGTGGGCTTACATTAGGCTGAAATTGAAGAAAAATCTTTTTGACGTTTTCAATACATTGATTTGCAAAAATATATAGTGTTGTGGTAGAAACAAATTACACAACTCATTTGGATTGATTATTATGGTTATTCTACTGTCGTTAGTTAATTTTCAAAGTCTCAAACCGCTTGCTAATGCTCGCGCTTTGAAACTCTGAAAATTAACTAACTCGAGTTGGATAAACATGATAATCAATCCGAACATGTTATGTAATCGCTATTTATCTCCCCAACGGAGACTATTAATTTTAATGGCAATACGAACTTGGTCGGAAATACATAACAATTTGATTGTAAATTGATGGATTTTATGCCATATTTTTTTTCTTTTCTTATAATTTCTAACGTCAAAATATATTTGCTTCTAGTTTTTTCCATTTTTTATTCTCGCTGTCCTTTTCAAAAGATTCGAAAAGATTATACCAGTGCGTGTCGCATTTGAAAAGCGGGCGCGAAATATGTAATATATCATACAAAGAAATATCACAGGGCAATCATTATCACTACTTGTATTCCTCTACCTGGGGGATTTTTTGAAGATAGTTTAACAAAAGTAAATTGCACAGTTTTTTTCAGGTGAAATTGCGCAAATAATTTACAAACCAGAAATAGAATTCTTTTGTGATTATTAATGGTTAGGTATAATGTAAGTTACACGTGCAAGTTAGTTATAGAAGGGGTGGTATTGTTATATCTCTGTAAAAAGCTTCTTGAGAAAGGAAATAAAAGAACTTCGAAAACAACAGTTTTCATGAGGGGCGTTAATGTAAACAAGCAAATTTTAGGAAGATCAGCCGCTAGCGTTTATAGTCTTGCTTGATTGAATGTTTATTTTTATAAGTTAAAAACTGTATATAGATGTGAACTCTTTTGACATAACGTGTCGCTGTGGACTAGGTATACGAGTATAGTGCCAAACAGCGCACGGTTTCGTCAACATGGTTCAATTGTCAAGCATTCAAATCTGCATTTGTCTAATAGTGACGATATTTCTGTTTGTGCATGTCTTTAATACCGGCATTGTAATGGGTCAATGGGTAACGGATAATTTACTAAATCATAATGATAAAGGATTATGTTGATTCTTAAGAATAATAAGCCATTAGGATTTTGTTTATGAAACAGCACTGTTTTCATGTGTTATATTATGTCGGTAAGTCCGGACAACTTGGGTTTCAATGCATTGCAACGTCGATATCATATATGAATACTATAATATTAAATACGTATTTTGAAGACAATTTCAACAATATGAAAGAAGGCAGAAGGAGACGCCTGTCTCGATGTAAAAACTTATCATAAGCATAACGAGCTTTTGAGTATCAAATTCCTTGAAATATATGCAGGCGATGACGGAATATTCCTACATTAACATAAACGTTGACGACGGATAAGCTAAAACAATACGATATTTTCGCGTGTGCGATATTTGACACTATGATTATTTTACTGAAGCTTCGATCGTCATGAAGGTGAAAGATACCAGTGACTTGATATACAACTGTGAATACAACTTTATATTTTTAATTCATATTCGTTGTCAATATAACAATTGCTTTTGTGGCAAGCGTCGAGAAAAACATGACTTCATAAACAAGAAATACTCTATTACTTTAACTTTAAAATAATTAAATTTTATATATTTCCGAGAATTTCATTGGTTAATAATCCAGAAAACACTCGGTTCATACTTTAATGACTCTAACGCTAATAAGCCACGCCCCTTAAAGTTGTGTATTATGTCACTCACACTGAATGCAATGATGTCGGCAGATCTCATAATGACGCAAGTAATGCGCGACTGTTTGTTTGATTATATTATTTCGATAAAAAGATAAAAGAAACAAACGTTTCAAAAATTGACGAAGTTATTACCAAAGCATCCATTCTATATTCTTTCTGGTTCACATCAAAATAACCTGAATGAAGACAGTGCATACTTTTGCGTAATTCGCTGCGCGAATTACACAGTATGCAAAGTCTTCATTCAGATCATTTCGCAGTGAATCGGAAAAAATATAGAATCAATGCTTAATTGAATTTAATTAACGATAGGAAAAATTGCGCTTTCCGCAATTGCTGTACGCAAGTTGAATAAATTAACTAAATTATGATCATGTTTCAGTCACACCCATTCGATAAATAGATTTAAGAACACAATACGAATGAATAGGACAATGAAAAAATTTGTTTCACAGACAGAAAGTATTAGACAATTAAAAGATAAATATTATGAACTATTTTATGAAAGTACAGAAAAATAGAAAGAAAATGAGAAATGATAAGTAAATAAGTGAATGACTGTTAAATCTTAATCAAATGAAATAATGCATTGATAAAAATATACAAAAGTAACTATATATAGAGAGAAATGTACATAAGTAAATTAATAAATATGTTGATGGGGAACACATAAAACATTTTAAATAAATTAATTAATAATGAAACGAATGTATATTTAAGTTATTTAACTAAAATATTAAAAGAATAACTCAAGAATCAAAAATATCTCTTACGAACATATTCTTACCTTGATACATTAATGTCGTCATCAACAACAGCAAAAATTCCCACATTGTTATGTTGTTTACCTGGCTGAAATCAAATCATCGAATGGACTCAAAAGTAAAAATATCAATTTGCCACTGTATCATTTAATACAGCATATTGGTAAGAGTGAATATAAACAGAATGCGTCTATCCCTTATTCACTGTTTCAAGATTAACAAAGCGACGTATCGTATACTCTGCTTCTATTGACGCTAGTCTTTTGAACAGCAAACCGATATAGGCCGATATATCACTAAATATGAACATACCGTTTAGATATTTAGTATTAAATGGTTTACAGAAGTCAATGTTTTGAATATGAATATACAGACAGATAAAAATTGATTACATGAACTGATAAGTTTATTAGAGATAAGATGAACATAATACATCCTACATAATAAATGATAAATTTATTTTGACAACAGTTATTACGGATAATTAGTGACACAAGAGTAACTCAAGTGGAAACAAAAAACTGCATACGTTTTCGTATATCTAGGGTCGATATAAGTAGGTAATAAGGTAATTTGTTATATAGAAAAGTATTTAACAGGACTTATAAAGCACATGACATTTAAGACAGTAGTACTAAATGGGGATGTTCTTGTTTAAGATTAGTAGCATCTAACACCATGTTCTAGGAGAGACAAAATCTCAGTCCGAGTGTTCTTGCCTATTGATATACATGGCGAGGCTTGCCGAGTCATGGATATCAATCGGCATGAACACGAGGAAAGGAATTTCTTTGTCTTTCCCGGATCATGGTGTTTGATCCTTTTTCTCACATTCCCTCCCTCACAGATTATAATGAACATAGCCTAGGCACTGTCTAACGGAGAGCGCAACCTAATAGTTGTTTAACATTCATTCACGAAAAATTTCTTCTTTGGCTTATGACATCACAATGTAGATGTGACGAATGTTGAAAATGTAGACGGAATATATTATGAATGACGATTTGAAACAAACTGTTTTTAAAATTAAAAAAAAAATAGATAGACAATAGATTTAGTCTACAGTTTGCAAAACATTTATATAGGCCTAAGTGCGGCCGTACGAACAGAGCTCTCGTTAATTTATTAGCAATCTAAGAAATGCAGCTGGAATCAATTGTCAGACGTGCAGTAGAACAAGTTCGTCAACTTCCAGATTTCGGGTTGAGATAACGTAGGGTGAGATAACGCAGGCAAATTTGAGCATTTTCCTTTCCAAAATGTGAGAAAAAGAAAACATCTGCAATTTTACTTTTATAAAAGGGGACCGCCTAATTGTAAGTGTGTTAGTCCTCTGAGGTCGTGAATTGGAATACGTGCCAAATTGCGGTTGACTGTCCCTGTCTTCAAATGAAAAATAAATCGTGTCACATTAGGTGTTGACAAGTTTAAGAACCCTCCCTCTTCTACGACTATCAATTCCTATCATAGGCATTATTTGTCGCCCTTCATCGCCCCGCCATCGCAACCGACAAACTTTTATGAAACATCGACAGGGTGCATACTTGCCTACCTACCTGGTTACCTATCTGCCTACCTACATACCGACAAACATATTTACGCCATAGTGAAAAAAAATTAAATAATTTAGTTGTTCAAATAAAGTGTCGAAATTGAACTCTCCGTTGTGTATGAATAGGTTTCTTATCTGAAAGAAACGGCAACGGTGCATCTGCAGGTTAGCGGGAAACAGTGATATTTAAACTTGAAAATGAGTTAAAGTGCATAATACTTGATAGAAAATGTTCAGGGTGTGAAATCAATACGCGTACTCTACAGTATATGAGAGCGTTATCCCGTCAATTTATGCATAAACACTACATATTCAGATTTGTTTAGTTACAAAACTTTACCAGATATTCGAAATACACAAACACATTTTTCCTATTACCTAAAACTGATATTATATAGGAGCGATATAAATCATGTCAATTAATAAATGTTCTGCTTGCTGAAGTTTTGTGGCTTACGATTATCTTCGATGTTGGTTGATTTGTTGTATTGTTGTTCAACACGGAGTTGCTTACACTTCCGGAGCACCTGAACTCACCCCTGGTTTTGATGGGGTTCGTGTTACTTCATGTTTCGGTTTTACACGTCTTGTTGTTTTGATAACTGTTTGAGTTGTCTCTTTTTTGTTTAGTTATGCTTTCGTCTGCCTTTGGATTTTCGAATTATTGAGTACGCCCTTTGTATCTTCTACAAATATGTTCTTTTAACGTCTAAATCAAAATTCTTTCACACGTCACCGTATGCGGTTTGTATAGGCTGCAGGAAGGACGGTATCATTTTGGTATTAAGTATTAATAGGTTTAAATAAGTCATCAGATTTCAAATTAAAATATAAAAATAGATATAGATGGGTTAAATGAACTGATTAGAGATAAGATATACTTAATAAATCTGTCCGATACATTTATGTTGATACTAGTTAAGGTGAAAATAGGACAGCGAGCGTAAATCAAGTGGAAAACAATAAAGGTGTGATAATTTCCGTCTTATCTTTTTTAAAAAGACATGCATATTGTATGGTCGATCGGTAATTACGTCACATGCTGTTGTTGTATTGTTGTTTAACGTCACTCTAAAGAATCTTTCACTCATATGGAGGCGTCACCTTATGCCGTTGAAGGGCGACAAATTTGCCAATGGTCGGCACTTGTGTCCTCGAAGCAGGGAGAGTTCTTTAACATACCGACACCTACTATTTTACAGGACCTCGGTTTTTACCGTCTAATCCGAAAATCTGGGACAGGATTGCAGCGTGGCTCAGATTCGAACCCACCATTAGGATCAGATGTTCACGCTTAATACTTGACAACGGCGGCCTAAAATAGTGAACCGATGTAAACCGGGGAGTATATTTAAAAAGATTGACTGTCGATTCTTATAAAAAGTTTAAAGCTTATAGTTCAGAGTGTTTGATCGAAAATCAAAGTAAAGCCAATGATTGGATCAAATCAACTATGGAAAAAATGTCCCAGAGAGAGAGAGAGAGAGAGAGAGAGGTCACAAAAGTTAAGGTGACATTGCTTCAAACCTGAAAGATAGATTGTGCATTTATGGCATTGTTCGGATATCGAAATAAGGGAAAATATGCATATTTTAGATCTAGTCGACGAAACTTTGGAGGATCACACGGGAAATGAACTTAAAATTGTTTTACTTCTCTCTTATCTTCCTCGGCGATAATATCGATATATCGACAACCAACCTAAGTATAAGTCGCACATTTTAAAACTATTTATGCACAGTATTACCTGAATAAGGGCCAGGTAAAAATGCGTTGATTAATGGAAATACATATATATTGATTAAAAGGTTTGTCACCTTTTATCATATCTTTTTGTTCCCTCGCTTGTTTGATTTGATTTTGATTGTGGACTGACGCTAAGTGAGACCCGTCGACAGGGTTAGTCTTACTTATTCATTGGGGAATCCAGTCCCAGAATTTCAGAGGTCCGTTCTGTCCCTTTTTATAAGACGTTTATGTTTTCTCTCGGGTGATCTGTTGATTGATCATCTGTTATGTATACATTGATTCTGATGATTCTATAATGTTTAAAAAATATTTGTAAAATAAAATTTTTACATTCAAGTCATATCAAGAAACGAATCAAGAAAACCAAATAGGCGGTTTTACTACATTAAAAAACTCTTTTATAACGATATTGAATTTTCCACACTCTGACCGTTGCATACGGGGGAATCTCTGGGAGCCTGTCATTTTTACGGCAATATGTCCGAATAAATGAAGTACCCGTATAACTGATACTAGCGTTTAATATCAATTTGGTAAAAAAGCTGTTTTAGGTAAATTTCTTACGTTAGGGAAAGTGTGCAAAGTATTGGCGGTTTGCCTTCAGAAGACCGAATAGAAGCATTTACTATTCATAGCCGGAAGTCTCTTTTTACAACTTCCATTCCATTATTTCTATGTTTAGTCATATCAGAATGGTTCACGTGACTATTTTTGTCGTATGTTAGGTAACTGTTGATAAGAGAACTGTAAAAATATATTACCGATTTTACCTGTCGACTCAAAAACACCAAACATTTATTGATCTGCTACTCCTTCACATTTTTTTAAAGATTAAAGTAAAGTTGTAATGACCTTCATGTCGACTTTTATTGGTATGCATGTGGATTGCCCATTACTAGACTTACAAAGGCTCATAAATTACCTATAGGGTACAAGGATAAATATTATTACAAGACGTATGTATAATTTTATGTTATTTCTTAAATTGATTTATATCCTATAAAATGTGGAGGTTTTGTAGTAAATTACGACGAGGATTAAGAGTGAAGATCAATTGTTCTGGAAGACATCTTATCTAGTTTTAGCTTGGGATTTACAATTTGTATTCATATTTCAACCATTCTTCGGAAAATGTTTCCCCTTGTCTCTTCCTTTACATGCTATGCCAAGAGAAGGAAGTTATGTCAACAGGAGAGGAAAAGTTTAATTTATGTTTCCAATTACGTATCCTGAATTAATTGTGTCTATATTTGTACAAGTGATATAACAACATTATTATTAAATAATGGCCTTTATGTACGACATGGAAACTGTTATGAATAAAACTACTGTATTCACTTAATTGGCTGATAACAGTTACGTTCAGCAGCGCTTTTCTATGCCATCAATTAATTATAAATAGATAAGCCCTTGATCATTCATTTGCAGATGTGTAAGCCTAATTATAGTGATATTTCCAGTCGCTCTCTGTGTAATGGTTTGAACAGGCGCATATTTTATTCAGAAACCCTCCACGTCCCTCATCGCCAACCTAAATTATCCTGTCTTTGTTTCTACATTTGTATTTTGTTACCCTATGTATGACGTTGTTTTCCATTCAATTATCTTATATTTGTATCATGCCCTCTTATGTAAAATGGCGCTATTTTGGTCGCCATCATCATACTTTGATAATATACTACATGTATATGTTTCCTTGATGGTCAGTGGATCGCCACTAGTCATTTGGAGTTTGGTAGTTATGGCGATCCCGATTTTGTCTTCGTTGTTTAATACCTCGTCTTTATCCAGTGGAATAAATGACAAAATTCGTTCACTTTTGGGTTTGGTGTTTATTCCATTTGAAGACATAAATGATTATATGTTATTTCGCAGGAATATTTTCCTTGTTTTACGAGAGAATATATTTGCATGCAACATTTTTGGCTACTCGGGGCAGATTGGAGTCTGTAAAGAGGGATGCTGAAATTTTGAAGTTATGTCTTTCGTATACCCGTTTCGTCAGCATAAAGGCTAATAAGGGAGTAGGTTTCTTGGCTTTTATGTTTGATGTATCAATACATTATTTTACTTTCAAACTGAGAACTGAAAAGAGAAAAGGTTAAGAAATGGAATGCACACTTACGTTTAACAAACAATCGCACGCTTTTGATAGTAAAACCCTGTTATAGACTTTATTCATTTTCATATTTCATCTGTTTTAATTCACAGTGATCTACAGTGTAACCGGCCTAAGCGATCCTCTTACTTAAAGGACTGCCCACCTCATGGGACCTAACTGCATAGCTCCCGAAGTGCATTTTTCTATATGACCTTAATCAAGCGACCACCTTTTATATGTGACCCTTTTTGCTTATCCCCTGGGTTGATCTCATTAAGCAGGTTAGACTGTTCCTAAACTGATTTAATTTCTTATATGTTCGTAGGTAATCAAGTATGATAACTGCCTGGGCGATTGTTTTATCAGTATTTCTATTTCAAGGTGAGTCGGAAAGCCAGTATTGATTATAATGTATGAGTAAAATATTGTTAGGTATCTTTCATGAAAGGTAGATTATTATGTGTGTTCTCTCTTGTACATATTTTACGAGTACGATAGTGCATTAAAGGCAACTTCCTCACAGAGATTATGAATAACTCCCGTAACAGACGTTAAAACTCGATGATTATCATCCATACTTGTTATAGACAGACCTAACTAAAACTTCCGTCTGCGGTGTTTCTGACTACCTGGCATTTAGTTGAGAAATAGATCAATAAATGCGTAGTTTTTTCAAAATTCAGGACGAATATTTACAAAACGACATTTGAAAGCATATCGAAAATGTACCCTGAACGGTTAACTTCAAATCTCTCTCGATGATAATTGTGACGATTTCAATTTTATGTCTTACCGTTCCCTTTCATTTCACAACTTATACGCTAATGTTATGCCAGGGCAAGTTCCTTTTACGAATGCTTTATTCAGAGAACTAGATGACTCATCAATTAGCTTCTAAAACAGGGGTACGTTATTGCGGCTTGAAATCGTCACCATAAATTGTTCAGGACGGTCGTTTTAACCAGAATCGACATTTCTTTGACCTCGTAGGGTTTGCGTGGGATATTTGCGTCGGGTGCGCCATGCCAACAGGGGACGTTGACTCTTTTCAGATATCTAGTTCCATCCAAATAGGGTTAGCATTTCTTTTCCAAGTTGAAACCGTCATAATTCCTGAACGTGTCATATTTATAAGGTTTAAGATTTTCGAACTTTCAATTTCAATTTGTGCCCCGAAGTGAAATATAATCTTGTTTTTATAGCTTGAAACTGCAAATATTGTAACAAAATGAATCTTACGTTGAAAATCAATTTACACAAGTATACGTAACAAATATGTATAATCCAATGGCGACAACAAAAGCCTGACACAATACGTTGAACTACACATATGGACAAACACCACCAAATATTTTCCCATAGACTTCTATGCTAATTACGCTGACTTTGAGTCCCATTCACCGATTCATCTCTCCCATTTTTCAGAAATCAACCCCTATCCATGAAAGTTCAACATCTCTCCTTACAAATTCCATTAAAAAAAATATAGGTTGCCGTTGCTTTTTTACTTCAAAATTTTCATTCTTTACAACTTGTCATGGTCCGCACTGAATGAAAATGTTACACTTAATTGCACCAGCCACCTCAGGTCTGTCCCCATAAGTCATATGCAACTGTACACACACAGTTCTGTTAGACATTTTTNNGGTCGCGCGCCACTCTTTCTTCTATGCACAACTTTGGGTGTCAAAAATGGCGGCCCCCATGCACTAGGCTCTTCCTGGTGTTTTTCCATATCATCGCTTATCGCAGACGGTCTCAGTCGACAAAGCCGACATATTTAGGTGAGAGAAGGACAGAGAAATATCCTTGATATCTATCATCGACATATACATCTATCGACATATACATTCTTTTCAATTGATACTCTAAATTCATTGTCTAGTGGATATAATAATAGTAATAAGGTAATAATTATTCTCTCTGTTCTCTCTGCCAGTAATACGGCGATGCTACCATTACATTGCTTAAAAGGTATTGAAAGTGACATGACACATTGTGCAAAAAAACAAAATAATTCATCTTTACTTAACAATTAGCAACGAATGTGTGGTTTTATTTGAATTTTATTCATGAGGAATACTCGAATATTTCAGTCATGTAGTTCAAAAAATTGTAGAATCAGTAAAACAATAAAAAAATATTTGGATATTTCAACATTTTGATGCGTTATAATTATGTTTAAATTTATGCTAAATTTTAAATTCCCTCTTTTATTTCCGTTTTTCTTTTCACTTCTAGGAGCTAATTCTCATGATGAAAAAAATCTACGAAGAAACATAATGGCTGCACACATACCTACTCCTTATGCTCACTCATTTCTAACTTCACCTATAAATGCAAGAAATGACCCTCTAGATTGTAGAAGAGACGATAGATATTGTAATGCTAACACTGGATTTTGTATGGTCAGTATATATTCATACTTATGCAAAAAAGCAGAATTCTACAAAAAAGAATTAAAAAACCTAATATTCGGAAGACAAAAATTGCAAACAACTACCTACCTACCTACCTACCTATCTGCCTGCCTGCATATATACATACATGCATACATACAGTCGCATTTTTATTAGACTGATTAAATATTGAATGTATATACATGTTCATGCATTTCGGTACACAATAGATGTTTATCCTACATTTACAAGGAACATTCTAATATGCTTACTTTTGAAAATACAAAACAGATATAGATAATATCAATTTTATATTGTATTTTGAGATATTTCAATTTTGCTTACAGCGTCATAATGAGGGTATTCGTGAAGAGACATGCGCAGAAGAAAACGAGTGTTCGCCTGGGTATACTTGTTACCTTCCAGTGCCGTGTAGACTCGGTGCCTTCAAAAGCTGTTCAAGTATGCAAGTTATAGTTTTACTTGTAGATCTATAAAAATATGTCCCACCATTACTTACAAATCTAAGTAGGTCTCCAGTACAATCCAATACTCTCTAAAGGGAAGTATTCCTCTGTAAAATATAATTAAATAAACAAACTACACCCGTTTAAAAAATTACTGTCCTTTGCCTTTATCAAGCGAGATGACGACAATAATTTTAAATAGCACCAATAGTCGGTAACTCAGATATAAATTTATATATATATATATATAAGCTAAAGTACCTCGACATTTCGAAATAAAGTAAAAAAGTAAAATGATGTTACACTTTTTCAAACAGTTTTTATGTTGAATAATAAAATTTAATCTTGCAGATTGTAATATTTGTTCTATCCCAGCCAAACTTCAAATAGTGGACATCAATGATATTAGACGGAAGTAAAAGAAGCCTATAGTACAATCCTTACAGTATTTGTTTTATCAACCTGGTCGCCAAACTTGAAATAACGGTAACCTTTTATACAAACAAAATCCATTATCGCTGGTCATTGAAGTAAATTGTGCCTTTTTATTTGAATGTATCACATAAACGCTGTATTTTCGACTTGTTTTTAGGTAACCCTTGCAGCTCCAACCCTTGCCAAAATTCTGGAACTTGTTTAATGTCTGGTACACACTATTATTGTCAATGTCTTCCTGGATATACCGCTGAAAGCAATTGCATACAGCGTAAGTATTTCATAATATGCTATCATTCGTTTTTTTTTCAATTATCAGATATCTATGTCATCAATTGAAACAACAGATAAATTAAAGCCAATAATGCATTTTTTTATCCAAAGGATTACTAGTGCAAAGGGGGCCGCCGTAACCTAATGGTAAGCATCTTCGACTTTTAATCGTGAGATCCGAGATTTGAGTCCAATCCACATCGCAGACGGGTATCCCTGCCTTTCGGATGAGACGGTATCGAGGTCCCGTGTCACAGCAGGTGTTCGAATGTTAATGAACACTCCCTGGTTATGGCCGTAAGTGCCGAGCTAGGAAAATTTGTTGCCCTTCA
>JACSZP010013749.1:2259-13809 GCA_016161895.1 Pinna nobilis | reverse complement strand
GAGGATTCGAGCCTCAGCAGCGGCGGATGTTTTTGCCCTTTGAATGAAACAGTAGAAACCGAACTCTCGTGTCACAGTAGGTGTCGCCATTTCAAGAGCCCTCACTACTCAATGGCCATAAATACCACAGGCTAAAGTTATAGCCCTTCGCCGGCATACAGTGAGGTCTCAATATGAGTGAAAAACGCGATTATTGGGACGTTAAACAACAATGCAATAAACCAACAAGATCCGGGCGGGACACCATAAAACTTGTGGATTCACTTAAGTCTGAAAAGATTCTCAAATCCAGTTTTTCCTGAATTCTGATTGGCCGAGCCGAAATACTGGATTGTCAGACTTAAGTCAATTTTCAACTTTTATGGTGCCCAACCCTGATGCATTACTAGTGAACAAATTGAAGGACAGTACTCGACCCCAGACGGGGATAGGCTGACTCTTCCTAGCATTGGCATGATAATGCCTTTCATACAGTTTAATAGAGCCCTCACTGCTTAATGAAGCAGAACATGAAACCCTCGGCACTCCGTATAAGTGACAGTTAAATGTTAAGCAACAACAACATTAACAACTAGTGCACAGACGCCAGTGAAAGATCTAGCTGTGATTCTGCATTCGTTTTACCTGAAGGTTGCAGATTTCAGTCTCAGCGACGGCATGACTACAAAACCAAGAAAACCTGTCCAGTATAGGTCTTGATCAATTACTTCATAGTACAAACTTCAGGGCATAAGTAAAAAATTCTAATACATACAATTTTTTTACAACTGAACTAAAGTTGAAATGAAGTTAAGAAAAATAAATGGTTGACCGACGCCCATGCATAGCCAAGAATGCACTGAATTTTAAAAGGGATCCTTCCTGTAAAAGATGGATTATCATTTGTTCCAATGCAGTTCGTCTCAATTATGCATTTTGGGTTTTTTCCTTTGTAAGTATATTTATAACATTTGCATGAAAACATTATATCTTGCAATTCGTAGCAAACAACCTCGAAATCAGACTGAGGTGCGACGCGACAAGGCCATTTACCATTTATGTCTATTTAAAAGGCTAAGATAAACATTCGGATTGGTAGGCTAAAGCCTGTCGGTTAGAATGTGATAGTTCACCGATTTTGTAATTTTGATTCTATTCGATGTAGACAATTGATACCTTGCAAAAGTCCATTCCATTCATATATTGGACCCTTGTTTTCTAGATGATGCTTGTCACGCAGTACCGTGTAAAAATGCGGGAAGCTGTACTGTAATTGGAGGCGGTTATCAGTGTCAATGCCATCTAGGATTTGACGATGATTCGGATTGTGGATTTGGTAAATACATACAGTCAACTCCGCATGTAACGAGATCGCATGTAACGTGGTACCGGTTGTTACGAGGGGATTTTTCTATTCCCGGTGCACTTTCCATGCGGTTCTTTGTGAATGCGAATAACGAAGATCGGCCATAACAAGGCAAATATCTTGCCCCTTCAACCTCATTATATGTGGAGTTGGCTGTATATTGAAACTTGGCATCTGTATATATGTAGAATATGATGAATGATGACTGCAAAGTATTTGAATCAATATTTTTCTCATTTTGCTTATTCTTTTGCGACAGTTTATCAGTCTTGCAGGTTTCATTGTGTGTATAAATGCCGAAGAGACTTTTGTACCAAGCCCAAACTTTTAACTATTCAATGAGTAAAATTATAATTGGCGTCCTACAATTATATATCCCAGTGTTGTATAATTTAATCGATTTTCCTCAGCATTCCGATTCAGAAATGAATATAAATTTATTGAAAAAAAAAAACGTTCCACTAGAAATTGGGATGGTCTTTTGCGGTAAATTTCTATGTGCTTTAAAAATTATAATCCTTGACATCAAAGATCAAAACTGAGAAAATTCGTTACTGATATCATTTACTCATCTCCTTGATAATATAGAACCCATTTGATCCTATGAAAGTATACTTATATATACCAATATGAAACGTTTGAGTTAGCCCGGAATACCGTTACGTTCCTGCACTTATTCTCATTAGTCACGCGAGCTTTGAAAACTATTCTCAACTCTCTTTCTTTTGAAATTAACACAGATAGTTACAGTTTGAAGTTATTGCAGATAGCACAGTCAGAGAAAGCGCCCTGCTAGTCCTTGGGCGGTACTAGGTTCGATTCACGGTCTGTCCGCAATTCTTTCTCTGCTAGCAACATTTGATTTAGAATTTACGATACTCTGTGATATTTTGAAACAATATCTTAAATTTGTTCTCAAAGAAACTTTAATACGCTAAGACATTAGGATAGTCCATAAATGTTGCATAAGCTGTGAAGGTTAATATGAAAACCGGAAGTATAGAGGAGGAACAAATCGTAAAGGTTTCAATAAATGCAGAATCATAAAGGTATTCCGAGCAAACTCGGAAGTCCACTTTTATATATCATGCAAAAACAACATTCCAAATAATTTCCTTACATTGTAGACTGCAGACCGGGACCAGCTGAAATTGTGTTTGTCGTCGACTCTTCAGAGAGCATCAAAGCGTCTTTCAATCAGTCAAAGAACTTTATTTCAAATATTTTATCACGCCTTCCGATTGGCGGAAAGGACTTCCATTTTGCATTGATTACATATTCAACCAATCCACACGTAGAATTCACATTTGACAACTTCAACACTACAGCAGCAATTTTGAATGCTATTGATGCCCTGAAAAGCCATTCTCCCGGTGCGACATACACGGATCCTGCACTGCAAAAGGCATTCGAGGTAAATATTTTACCTCATCACTTACTATTTTGTTTCAAGTTTTACTGAAATGATGTCTTTAAGTTTTTATGAAAAACATTAGATATACAGTGTGTAAGATAAAAGCATATATGCCATTTATATTGGTTTTACTAAGTAACATTGTTGGAGAGTTCCTGTCTGTGGGGTAAGATAGTAAAACGTCCCATTCATAGTGTCTAATGCACAGGTTAACAACCCCTCACTGTTAGATGAAGTGGTAGCAAAGACCAAATTTGTAAAGCATGAATAATGTATTACCATACCGACGGAAATAGAGCTAGAGGAATTATCAAGTTGACGAAACCTGGTTGAACAATTTTTTTGTAAGTTTATACCGTTACATATCCTTATATATTACATACATTTTACTTAATGCCAGTGAAAAATAAATACCAATCTTTGCAGTGGCACTTAATTACATTGAACCCGCGTGTTTTGATATCCGTTTTTACTTGAAATGTTTTTCAATTTCCCTGTTCAATTACTTTATTTCAGTTTATACCCAGTTCGTTATTCTTCGGTTTATTCATATTTAGGTTCAACTCACATGAAAAGAAGATCGTGAACTTGGTCCTACAGGCGGGCCTCCGTGGCCGAGTGGTTAGCGTGTTCGACTTCGAAGTGAAAGGTCCGGGGTTCGATTTCCGCAGCGCCATTCTACGGTTGGCCGTCCCCATCTTTCGGATGACAGTAAAAACCGAGGTCCCGTGTCACAGTAGGGGTTGGCACGTTAAAGAACCCTCACTGCTCTACGGCCAGCAGTGCCGAGCATAGGCAAAATTTGTCGCCCTTCACCGGCACACTGTGACGTCTCTATATGAGTGAAATATTCTTGAGTGGGACGTTAAACTACAATACAATATACAATTGGTCCTACAGATTGAATCATATTCCTGATTTTAAGCAAATATTACTTAGAAGTCTGATATAGGTTATATGAGTAATTTGAGTTGTAACGTTTTAATCGTTTCTTTATTTTTAGCTTTTGACGAACTCAGGAAGAACTGCATACAAATATATCGTACTATTTAGTGATGGTCTGTCAACAGATCGTCAACAAGCTATACAGCAGGCACAGTTCATACGAAACTATGGCGTAAAGATTTATGCTGTTGGTGTCGGAAATGATATCGAACAGCAGGAACTTTTAGATAAAGCATCAACATCACCTGATTTTGGCGGGATTCCTCATGTTTTTTCGTGGACCCAGACAGACGATCTTTACTTTATGCTTCTGAATCAAACAGTAAATCCAGACTGTGGAAGTAAGTGTCTCATCATCAAACATTTAATGTCAGTAACGAGAATTTTTTATGCAACTGCGATCACATCACTTGTTCCTAGATTTCCATTTTTCAAATCGTTTAACAGATATTTTGCGCAACTCTAATAAGAGATATATTCATTTTACAGATTGCACATTGCAAACGAATGCGGAAATTTTACTAATCTTAGATGCCACAATGTCACAAATGAACTTTGAACTCGCCAAAGACACTATGATACTATTCACCGAACACAGTACTATTCCAAATACCAACGTCAAAACTGGCATGATTTCCGCCGGAAGTGGAGTCAAGATCGAATACCTTCCTCACATAAATAACACGAAGTGCTGCGACACATGCACTCTTCGTTCTTGCATCAATAAGGCACAAGGCGTTCTGAATGAGTCAGCTAACGTGACGAAGGCATTAGAGGATTCAGCTATGACTGGATTTTTGCCAGGCAACACGGGGGGACGCAGGATCCTCATCTTATTTTCAGATGGGCACTGGCAGGACAAACAGAGAATTCGAAGCATGATTGCTAGTTTGCAAACAAGAAATATATCCGTAGCAAGCGTTGCCATAGGAACGGATGCTGGTTTGGATACCATGTTATCCGTTACGTTCGACTCAAATTTAGTTTTTTATATTGATAACAAAACAAAAGTCAATCAACTGCTCAGTTTAATGTCCAGAATATTCCATGTTAAATGCAATGGAAACCTGTTTGGATAGAACTTTTGTTTAACTCTGTCGTCTTACGATTTTATTTTTCTTTGTCTTTTGCTGAATTTCATGTTTAAAAAAATGTTTCACTTTGATAGAGATGTCACTGAATAAAGTACATGCACTTTAAAACTGGCCAGGTAGCACGAGGTCAACTTAAAATGAACTTTGCTCGACGCACCATGTCATCGTAAAATGGCATTTGCTCTACACATCGGGTCATCTAAAAATGATATTTGCTCAACGCACCAGGTCATCTTATAATGGCATTTGCTCGACACACCAGGTCATCTTAAAATGACCTTTGCCCTACACAAGAACATCTAATAGTGAGGAATATTTTATGTGTGCTGTTTAATAGTAAGAATAGTTTCCAAAATCATCATCATGTTTTATTGCACAAACTACATTAATGATCACATATCAATTTCAGATGATGATGTTGGCATTTAGTGTTAAATCAATCATTTAATCCAAATCGTTGAACTAAGAATTGTATTACGCCTATTTGCATTTTCAAATGCACTTTATACTATGCATAAAAATTGTCAGACTTTCGATCTATACAGAGAAGACCTTTCAAATGAACAGAAAATGCATGACTGAACCTTTTTTGTTGTCAGAAAATCCAGTTTTCGACTTCATTCTTCTTGAAAGCATTACAATTATTTCAGACATAGACTTTATACTCATACTCGATCTTCAAATTCAAGATCAACCTTTGGACCTACAAAAGAATGCAGTCAATCAACTTATAACGAAACTGTAGGGAACAAAACGTTTATCTCATTACAGCCGATTTCCGTTTCTCGAAATCTCGTTACAACCGGTACCTCGTTACATGCTATCTTGTTGTTTACGGAGTAGACTGTACAGTCTAACCTGCAGCTGTTTTAAGAGACCGTCCGATGGAAGTAGAAAATAGGGTCACAAATAACAGGTGGTCTCTTAATTAAGGTTATTCATATAAGAACCCGATTTTGGCACCATACATTTAGGTCACATAAGACAAACTTTCCTTTAATGCAGTGAGTCGCTAAGGCAAGTTAAGGCTTTCCTTTAATTAAGTGGGTCGCTAAGGCAGGTTAAACTGTACATGATTACGACACTTGTATAGGCGTAGGAACTCGGGAGACCAGCCCCCCNNAGCCCCCCCCCCCCCCCCTTTCACGATGAAAAAAACATTTCACGATGATGATATATAGATAATACACGTTATTATACATGATCAGCCTTGAATATAGAATTTTACAATCTAAACACAGATAATCGACAACAGGAATTTTTTTCGTCATCAAACGATGACATGTGGCCTTACAAAATCCTGCCAACATAATCGGTAATAAAGTCGGTGTATATGACAATGTTGAGAGAATTATCGAAGATTTATTATTAAAACAAAGTCAATCCTCTTTGCCACACGTGCAGTGCCCGAAGAAATTCTTAAATCAATCCTCAGAGTTAATTCCATGCTTGCTCAAATATACCACTAAATTTATCTACTTATTCATTTAGTACTTTGGATTTTCACAAACGAAAATAATTTTGTCTCAAGGTTTTTGTGTGCTCTGTTGATTTCAACTTCTTCATGAAAGATTACAGATTCTTTCTTTGTTTACAAGCGGCAGCACAAAAACAAAACCAATACAAGACAAAATTAAATATTTTTTAAATCTTTAGAATTATAAATTTACTTGATGTCTATAAAAAATTTGTATCACAAATATAATGGCAAGTTAGACAAATCGAAGTTATACTGTCCATAATTTCCCTGTGTAATTCGCTCACCGAATTCGTTAATCAACTTACTAAATATATTTAAAATTATAAATTCATTTGATTTCTAAAAATTCCTTTGTATTAAATATTCGTTTGTTCTTTAAATTATACCACAAATATAATAGCGATTTAGACAAATCGTTGTTTAAAATCCCCTTAATTTTCTGGCTCCCCTCGTTCACCGAATTTTATTCATTAACTTCAATCATATCTTTAAATTCATAATTTATTCGATGTCTCGTTTTTTTCCGGCTTGCTTCCCTCGCTGTAAATAGGTAGTCTGTCTTAAAAAAGGGAAAACAAATAAATTTCTTTAAGGGAAAAAGCACAATCTGCTCCCCATTTTTTCTTTGAGGGGTTGAGTCAAAACATTTCAAAAATACCCTTAGGAGAAAAAACTCCAGATGTTCACCCCACCCAACCCTTTTCCTAGATTTGCCTATGCAGGAGCCTACGCTTCCTTGGACCCCACTCATGTACATAGGTGCAATAGGTTTTATGTCAGAAATTATTGTCAAAATTAATACTCCGCGAGCTTAGGGGGACACCCCCTCCCCCGCCCTGGACCCCCGTCACGGCTTCCATGTCTTATGACTACCCAGTTCAAGCCATTATTTATCAACGAAACAATTTACGCCCTACTCTCCGAAACCGAATTATTGCATCCTCCTCTTGATTTTTGTATGCATAAATATATTTTATTAAAGAAAATATATGACTATATATGATTTTCAAATTGTACAGTCTAGGTCTAAGACGAAACACAGGATATCATTAACATACAATCCATCAAAGCTTGAAAGAGAAAGACACGGAATTTAAACCAAACAAAAACAAACTATACTAAATATGAATGCACATAATAACAAGAGATGCAGCAAAGAAACAAANNCCCCCTTTTGAAAAAAAAGATTTCCCCCCCCCCCCCTCCGCCCCCACTATTCATTTACTTC
Organism: Pinna nobilis; assembly: GCA_016161895.1. Lineage (NCBI taxonomy): Eukaryota > Metazoa > Mollusca > Bivalvia > Pterioida > Pinnidae > Pinna > Pinna nobilis. The sequence goes on along the minus strand of JACSZP010013749.1, from coordinate 6,303 downwards.
CTACGCCACTGACTTGAATATACTCACGATTCATATTTCGTAACAAAGTAATTGAGTTAAATTCAGCGTAAACCCTAAGACCTTCAGTGAGCAAAATGTTTATCTTTTAGCCAGGTTTATGGTTCAATTTATGATAGAAATTTTTGAAAACAGAACAAATATATCTTTCCTTATCTAGAAACATGTATATCCTGGTAGCACAAAAACCTGGACAGGAAGTATTTATGCATCAATGCAATGAATGTACGCTCTCATGCACTGCAAAGAAGGAGTATCGATTTGACACACATATTTTCGAGATATTGTCAATATTTCCCGCTTACCTGTAGTCTTTACTTAAAGGAGCATACCCTTACAAAACGGAACGCTCTATTTCAATACTTTATTTGAACTACAAAATAGTTTGAATTTTTAACAATAGGATATCTTGCAAGACAGATGAACTTTATATATATAAATATATTTTTTTTAGTGCAACTAGTCTCCAGTACGTAAAAAGGGCTACAACGTTAGAAAAAAGTACGAATTAAGGACTAAATACGAAGCTGCATTACTCCTTTACAATGATTTTTATTGCGTATGTCTTAATTATCTAATTCTTTCGGCCACTCGAAACGTGTGTAGGTTTTTTAACAAGAAGGAAGTGATCAAACTTTGATTATGTTCCACTTAATTAAACCAAAATAATCAAAATAAATAGGTCATACAGATCAATTATGGATATCTTATCTCTTATTTGTCCATCAGCTCATCAATCTATCTTCGTGTGTATTCTTATCAAAATTCAATTAATTCTTTTAACTATGTAGTACTCCTTTTTCAAAAGCTTTGTATTATCACTCCTTTTAAATGCCTTCTATATTATGTGACGTAATTACCCATCGACCATACAAAATGCATGTTTTTTTAAAGACAAGAAGGAAGTGATTAGACCTTGACTGTTTTCCTCTTGATTTACGCTTGTTGTTCTATTTACCCCGTCACTGGTATCAAAATAGATATATCAGACATATTTACCATGTATATCGTATCTCTAATCATTTCATAAAGCCTATTCATATCTGTCTTTATCTTATTATTTTAAATCTAATGACTTCTTTAAACCATTCAATACTATATAACACGATGGTATGCTCCTTTTTGTAGTCATGGACTAGTCTATTATGGATTGGTGTGTTGCGAGGGCTTTTAAATATAGAACCAGTGTATAACATTTGGCAATTTGTTGATCCTTATCCGTTATTTAATGAGGGAAGCACACGTTTCATTATGCACTCCTCTTTGCGGAGTGAATGTTAGATACCGTGGCAATTAGACTACATTTTTAGTTTTGTGTTTAATCGATTATTTTGTTCAAGTCAAACAAACGAGACAAAAATGTGGATTTGTTCACTCTTGTTGATGACGACATCAATGTACCAAGGTAATTCTTGAGTAATCTATCCTCATTGTACTTTGATTAATTCGTTTGTTTAGAGGAAGAGAGTTGCATCTCTCATATAGAATGCCTAGAAAAAAAAGTCTTATTTCATTTGACAATTTAAAATCAATTTACTCTTGATTTCGTAAAACAAATCATGTTTTTTTTTCATATGATTTTTACAGTCATTCTCATTCTTCTTCTAATTGTTATTTATTCGTGAAATTTTGCTCTTTATTTTCTAAAAAGTTATCCACTTAAATCTATCCCTTTACTGTCTGTTCAGTAAATTATATTACTTTCCTATTAATTCATGTTAATCTTCTCTCATTTATTTTTTATCAATTTCATTTGAACGATATATTTCAGATTTTGAAAACTGTCATATTGCAGTGTGTGTGTGTGTGTGTGTGTGTGTGTGTGTGTGACATGCTTCCCAGATGATGTGCTGGAATAATGACAGATGGTAGTATGTTAGAGGTGTATTGAAGTACGGCTGATATCCCGTCATTCTTAGGAGGGTGAGAAGGACATAGTTCCTACCACATACTAGAACTGGTGAACCCTGCAAATGCTTAATGCGCCTCATTATAAATGAACTGCACTAAAGAAAGGACGATCGTTGGTTGTTAGTTTGCGCTTCTCTAGGTTATTGTACGAGACATATAATACATATCTTATGTTCTTACTCGTAAACTCAAACGAACATAAAATATTTACAATAATATTTCAAACACAAGTGTGAATATAGGAATAACCCTCCATACGAGTACGCGTGCAGTCATTTATTAAATTGAATAAGTGAACATAATTTCGAAAACCTGAATGACCCACAATCTGAAATGGAAGAAACGAAATTTTAAAAATCGACTTCTGAAAAAATATTAATACTCTGAATCGCTTAGAATATAGAGCAACCTTTACAGTTCAAATATATGTACATGTATATCAAACGAACCATATGAAAAAAACTGAAAGGCATTCATGAAGCTGATTAGAAAACAACAATTTATCCACTAATTACCTTTGAGGGTGGGAGGGAAGGAAAACTTACACATCCTGATAAGTGATCGTATGAGGCTCGAATGCAGTTCAAACACGTGGAAAATCGTGCATGAACAAAGAGTTACCAGTATACCTGTAGAACAGGTATGTCATCCAATCAAAGAATTGTTTATAAAACTATCACGTGATTCTTAAAATAGAAACACACGTGTTTGAGTAAACATAATAAATACATTTATATATGTGTCTGGCTGAATAACATATACTAAATGAAAAAAGCGAAAATGAAGAAGTATGGAGGAAATTTTGGAAATTTAAGTCCTAAAACATGACAAGTTTAGGATTATGATGGTCTCAACGTGGAAAACAAACGCAAATCCCTAACGGGATGGGACCAGGTGTCCGGAAGGAGTGAGCGTCCCTTTTTAGCATGCCATATCCGTCGCAAATGTTCCACAGAAACCCTACGAGTTCGGTAAAAAAGTCGATTTCGGTTGAAAAAGTCTTTTGCTCTTGATAGAACTAGCTAAATGTAGTCATTGTAAACGGTCATGCTGGATGGAGTAAAGCGTAACTCTTACCATTCTAACAAAAAGTAACCGAAAACGACACGTCAAGCACAATTTACAAAATTGATTTCCTTTCCTACATAATTCAACCTTTTGTTAAACTAAATCCCGCGTCCACAGCTAATTTCTATATCCTTCGGAAGCCGGTTAGTTTTACCGGGAGTTTTTCCAAGTATTATAAGTCGTTATCACTAGATCATTTCCTCTTGAAATTTTACCGGGAATTTTTTTTACCTCTGACAATTGAACATCAATAAACGGAGTTATTATAAATTAATATGAATTATTGTGAAGTTGAGGAATTTATTGAACGGTATGATTTAAAGTGAGGCAATATTCTATATTTATTTGTGGGGAAATTTTAAAGCCCCATGACACCTGATCCCACCATAGATTTTCAGAGGTCCGTATTTGTCAATAATTTGTAATTGCCTCCTGATACTCCTGAAGATTAATACCTTGGTATATATGATTTTATTCAAATCACTATCATACTCATTATATACTATATATATTATATAGTATATATATAATATATTATACTATCTACTCATTATATAATGCAAGATGTGATTCATGATGGATACGTTTTTCTGTCATTCAGATGTGCAATCACATAAAGATCACCTGGGACGTTTCAGTTTAGATGCCAAGGACGCCCATTCATTTTTACATTCTCGTGTGAAGAGAAGTGACCCCCGATGCAACACTGATGAATATTATTGTGAAATGAATAAGGAATCCTGTATGGTAAGTGTTATTACAAACATTTTTAATGGAAGTCGAGCTCACAGTCATATTAAAGCATGATAAGATTGGTCATGATCGATCACGTCAGCGTTCAGCACAAAAAATGTCATAAGTATTATGGCCTCTAGGCCTACAAATTATCAGTTAATTTGGTCCAATATCATATGCCACAGTTGGGGTCGGCACATTAAAGAACTCTTTTTGCACTTTGCCCATAAGTACCAAGAAAAGGTATACTGGTGTTACCTATTTTCGATACCCTAACAACTTTCGGTAAGGCCGCTCAGGATCCGTTGACCT
>JACSZP010013745.1:0-13893 GCA_016161895.1 Pinna nobilis | reverse complement strand
GTAGCCTTTGTGCAAGTGAGGTCGGAAGTAAGTCAGTCACGTGACACAAAAAATCTTCGGCTCCAGTCGACGTAAACTTGGAAAAAAGGCCAAAAATTTTCTTTTTTGAAACCATGGTATCTAGATAATGGGTACGCAAATTTGTTTTATCTGAGTAGTTGTACACTCTTAATTGTATTGTGGTGTAAATGTGATTTTATTAATCTTTGCACCTCTGTGAAGATACAGCAAAATGAGTCCAAATGTATCTTTCAGTACTCAATTCTAAAAGTTCAAAGGGAACAACGACATTAAATATAAGAAAATTGTAATGATATGTGTTGTCTTGCTCCTTCCTGTTCAACAATAACCTATCAAATATTTACTTGCTGTTAAGTTTATATGCACCAAGATGAAAATAAATAACATCATATTTTGTCTTTCGATGAGACAAAAAGGTATTGTTGAAAAAATAAAAAAGTACAAACATTTCAAAATCGGATCTGCTTGCGTATTCGAATATTCATGGTCGATTGCCCTAAGTACGAAGCATAAATTCCTTAACCGGCATTCCATGAAATGAACATAAACCCATTATCCCTGAAATCTAATGGACTTTTCCTTAAATTAAAGATGAATCTAAATGTGTTATAGGGATGAAAGGGTTAAGGGTGACACAACAACAACATTGTGATGGAAAGGGAAACTTACTATTGTACTAAAAATTATCAAATTAATTTTTAGTACTCTATTTCAAAATGAATGAAAATATATCCTTTAAAATGTAAAAATGATGCAAGGTATCATACAAACGGAATATATAAAAATGGCAATTTGAGTTGCGCTCTCCGATCATTTTCGTTTATTTAGAATTTACCTGTAGTACGCAATTCAGGAAATATTTTCAAATTTTGGGCTTTTAGTTTAAAAAAAGAAAAGAAAAAGGAAAACAAAAACAAACACACAGGCAAAAACCGAAGAAAACCCGGGATTATTTGAGAACGTTATCTATATATCTAAGGAACGTTATTCCAGGTTTATTACATTTTCAACTTCTTCTCGGCATCGTTCTCCTCCTTTTTTGATTCTGGATTTTCTTTACTTTGTTGTTTTTCCAATGGCGTTGTATCTAAATAACAAAATAAAATTAAAGACTGTATTATTTCAGTTTTTATAAAAACGAACAACTCGATCAATTTCAATATTTCCCCCCTTTTTTCGTTAATTATATTCCACATAATTACACGTACACGGACATACACAGTGGTCGAATACAAGACACTTTTCATGCGCGGGTTCGGGTCTAGAGGGGAGTCCGGGGGTCCAGACCCCCTGGAATCGGCAAAATCTATACTTATAATGGTCAATTATGATTACATTCTCACTTTAACCGGGTTGGTTTTTTCCTTTTTACAAGTTGGACCACTCCTCCCCCTGGTAAATATCGACCCCCTGGAAAAAAATATCCTGGATCCGCGCATGCTTTTTGTGCATTTTACAACTCAGATGGTGCGCTTAAGATAATTGATCTTAAGAGTTATGGTAGACACACTGATAGCGTCCGTAATATAATTTTATCAGTACTGAGTTAATCATTCCCATCTTATGCCGAAGAGAAAACGATGATTATTTAAGCGATGAAGCACTGCAAGCATCGAGCAGAACTCTCTTTCCGGATCCGGTGTAATCCGGACGCTTCATTTATCCGGATAATTGCTTGAGAACGAAAGTGTCATGATTGCTGTTGATGTTGTTGCGTTGTTGTTTAAGGAACCACTCAAGAATATTTCACTCATATGGAGACGTCACCGTGTGCAGGTGAACACCTACTGTGACACGGGACCTCAGTTTTTACTGTATCATACGAAAGGCAGGGACGGCCAACCGCGGAGTGGCGCTGTGGGAATCGAAACCCGGACCTCTCGGCTCGAAGTCGAACACACTCACCACTCAGCCACAGAGGCCCCAAAGTGTCATGATTATTGAGGTTCCACTGTATATGCTGGTGTTCATGCTGGTGTTCATGGTCCAGTAACAAAAATGATCAGTAAAGTGTAGAGCATCACAATTGTGACATAAAATATTTAATTGTCAATAGTTCGATACGATACGTTGTTTATCAGAGTCATCATTGATATGACCGATTACTTAAATAGGTGTCATGTTGAATAGCACCTCTGTCAGATTCTGCTAAACATTTGCCTGAGCTTTACTTAATTTGGTTTTACCGTTTTTGAGTCCACTTTTGACCTCATTTGGTTGTAATACTTGGGGACTTTTATGTATTTACCGATTTCATACGTATTTTTTGACGAATTCACCTACCAATGCATATTTCTGGCTTTTATGTTAGATTTTATGTTTTTGTATTGTACAGTTTTCTCAACCGTTTCGTGTGTAGTGTAATGAACATATGCTTATATGACTTCCGGATCTTGTGTATAGTTATTTGCTATCTTACATAAAATAAGAAGCCACTTCCTCTCGAGCCAATGCACATGACCCGACCAAGATACTTCAAGTATACGGATATACCGCCTGACCCTTCAAGTTGTTTTGATAAGTATACAATGTATATACACATGTGTATTCATGTATATATTTCAATTTACCTTCAACAGAATACTGCCTCTTTAATTCACGTTTCCTTTTCAACTTTTTTCCTCTGTTCCCCGTCATCTCTGAGAACGAGTAAAGGGTTCCATCATCTAGGCTAGAATCTTGTGATGAAAAAAGGGACGACTTTCTCGAGGATAAATTTGGGGGTGAAAATACTTCTTCAAATGAACTTGCGCTTTCCATTGAATACAATTTAGAGTTTGAACCCATTCTTGTATCATCAAACGATGCGCTTGTGCTACCCTGATATCCTCCTAAGCTAGTAAGAGAAGTTCCAACCCCACTATCTTTACTTTGTTGAGTGTCATACTTAATTGTCATTGGCTCGTCTTGTATTGGAAGTAAAATGTTACTTCTTTCAAGGTTTTTCTGTGGACCAGTTTCCTCTCTTTCGTGTATATCGTTTACGGTGTCGCTTTCATCAGAGCTTCGTCCACCGGAGTCAGATCCATCTAATGACAAAGACATAGCGTTAGACACTGGTGATGATGAAGATGCGCTGGAGGACTCGGTGTCGTCACTCGAGCTCATGTCATATGAGATACCCAGTGACCTCTCTGCACTTTTCTTCATCGTCTCTTCAATGCTGGACATTTTGCGTGCTTTCCTCTCGAATTTTCCACTTTCAAGATCCTGAGAAATACACAAAATACATTCTATAAATAAAAAAGTGACGAATTAGTGTTCTCGCGGTTGAACGGGAAAATATTGTTCTCACGAGTAATGCCGTATTTAGAGTACAAAGTATTGTATTGTATTGTATTGTACTGTTGTTCAACGTCCCACGCAAGAATCTTTCTTTTATGTAGACGTGGCCATGTGGCAGTGAAGGGCGTAAAATTTGGTCTATGTTCGGCACTTCTGGCCGTAGAGCTAGGAGGGTTCTTTGACATGTCGAGATCTACTGTGACACGAGACCTTGCTTTTTACTGCCTAAACAAAAATACAGGGACAGCCTACCGTACCGTGGCCCTGGCTCTAACTCGGGACCTCCAGATAAAAAGACGAGCACGCTAACCACTGGGCCACGGCGGCCGGATTTTATGCGACATCTTGTCTTATATGCATCCCAAGTAGAACCACTGGTAATAAAAAGTACAAATAAATGCGTGAATTAAAGATAAATTACACTGTACTTGGAAACATACCAGCTGTATCCATCCATTTGAAACCAACTTTACCGTTTTCATTCATGCTAAGCTTTTACAAAAGGTACAAAGTCGCAAATTTTACGAAAAGTATCAAGAAAGCATGTGTCATTTTCCCCTAAACGAACGTGGATATGGACTTTGTGTCATCGCCATTAAATACTTGAACTTGCGCATGAACTGCGAGAGTGAATGAGAGTTCACCCGTACATTTCATGTATTTAAATATTAGGGTATGGCCATAAACGAGCTATTTTTGTGAATAAATACATACTTAACGGGCTTAAATTACAATATCTAATTGCTAAAAATAATTCTAGAAATGAATTCAACTCACCGCATAAAATCTCTTCATTCCTTCGATTTTGTTTCGTTGACACGATCTCTTCAACATTTGCTTGTGATTGAAAACAATGTCCCTGTAGAATTCGTCACTAGGTTTGAGTCCCCCTATCCTGGCCATTTCCATTATTCTTTCATAGTACTTGACACCCTCTGCACTACATCTTCTGTACTCTTCTGTAAGATCATTAGATATAAGAATGAATTGGTGTGGTATCACCCCAGACACAAAGTTTCGGGGGCACATACACATGTAGTTTTGGTCTGGCCGTCTTCCTGTCTGTTTGTCCGCAAACATTTTAAAGTTGGTCATATCTTCTCAATGGCTAGTGATAAGGATTTCATATTTATAGGTATTTCTTGTGACAAGACATTTTTTTTTGTTGGCACCATAATTTTTGACCTCATGAACTTTATGACTTTGACTTACTTACATATGACTAATACTGCGGTATTTTTAATAGCTGCTATCTGGGGGACATCCGTGTTTCATAAATACATGCTGTTCCCTCTTCGTTTTATCGTTTTCCAATTTTCCATTTCAGAATATTTTCACGAAAATGGAGACGCAATTGAAAGCCGTTTTAGGACTTCGAATAATAACACTATTTAATAATATGATAATACTCAAGATAATGTTACAAAGCAAGGATATTCAACATTGCACTACCTACTGTTACACTGGGGCATCCGTAGCCGAGTGGTTAGCGCGTTCAACTTCGAATCGAAGGGTCTGGGGTTTGAATCCCGCAGCGCCACTCCATGGTTGGCCGTCCCTGTCTATCGGATGAGAGAGTAACAACCTATGTTCCGTGTCACAGTAGGTGTTGGCACGTTAAAGAACCCTCCCTGCTCTACGGCCAGCAGTGCCGAGTATAGACAACATTTGTCGCCCTTCACTGGCACACGGTGACGTCTCCATATGAGTGCAAAATTCTTGAGTGGGACCTTAAACAACAACGCAACAACAACTGTTACACTGGGATTCAGAATTTCAGGTCAAGTTAGATTGTTGGTCGGTTGGTTGTATCAGTGTTGGTTGTGTTAAAGGCCCACACAAGAATATTTCACCAATACGGAGACGTCACCACTTCCATTGAAAATCGACAATTTTTGCCAGTGCTCGGTACTAAAGGCCGTAGAGCAGGGGGAGGGGGGGGGGGTTCTTTGAGGTGCCGACACCTAATGTGATACTAGACATCGGTTTTAACTGTCTGGTCTGAATGTCATGGACAACCAACCTCAATGTGGCTTGGATTCCAAAAGACCAACTCACCATCAGATGGCGAACATGCTAGCGAAAAGGCCACATTGACCAGCTTCATCTAACGAGCCACTCAAAGATGTAATATTGTACATCCGGTTTTATTCGCGAGATTTTCATGTTCCCGTATAAACGCGAGAGCACTTACTCGCGAAAATTAAGTTCTCGCTTAATATTCTGACCATATTTTAGCATGCGTGATATAGCATGAACTGCAAAGTAAACATTTACATAAACGAAAATATGGCGTCGCGAACAATGGCGTTACCACTGATTTGCCAAAATAACATTTCACGAAAATTTCTAAATTTTCAGTAGTACATAGATGACTAACCATTATTTCCTTCCTTTGCAAATACGGCGCCTCTTCTTCTCATTAGATCTCCTAGGTCATGGAGGGCTATGGTTAGACTCCTATGCGGCGGTGTCAGTACCTCCTCTTTAACACGCAAACTTTCTTTAAACATCTCTTGTGCTTTGTCATATTTCTCCATAGTGATGTACAATTTTCCTAAGTTGGTCATCTTCGTTGCCCGATCTTCTGTTTTAGTTGTCTCTAATTCCATTGCCGTTTTGTAATATCTTTCTGCAGTCTCTAGGTGCGCCTTCCCAGCCTCAGCCGAACTGTCTGATCGACGTGCTTCTGCCCCCAAAGAATAGTAACACGTTGCAACGTTCGCCATGTAAACCTTAGTGTCAGCACTTAAATAACCGCTGTCCTGCACCAGATTTAGTGCTTCTTTGTGGAGCCTCAATGCATCTTCAAACATATTGTTCTTGAAATAAATGCACCCTTTCAGATTGTAGGTCAAAGCCAGTGAGTCCTTGTGGCGTTCGTGAACTCTACGGTCCCGAAGAAGATCTATGGCTCTATCAATGAACGGAAAGCATTCATGACATGCCTTGTTGTATCTGTTGGCTAGTCTTGATTTTACAAAAAAGTACCTTGCCATTATAGGGTTGTGTTCTTTAACGTTAGTGTCATTACCCATTTGGCCGATCAATGCTTCTGCTTCGAGCAAGGCAATCTGGCAATCTATGGTTCTATCCATTTCGAAATATAAGTTCGCTCTCTGAGTAAGCCAGTAAATCTTTTTGAGGATAACTGTTGTGTTCTCTATCAGAGCTGTGTAAAAGTCATGCTTTGTATGATTTTCAGATATGTATTTGTATATTATATCTTTCAGTGTCATATCATGTGTTGTTTCTTTTCTCTGCAACTCTGGAATTTTGTGTTTCATTGAATGCAGAAGTTCATGATAGTGTTGTATACGAGACATCAGGGCTGGGTCGGGAGTCCCATGACCACCATCCTTGTACATTTTCTTAGCATGTCGCAAAATACACTCATCGATATGGTCAATGAATCTTTCCTTCGCCCATACCATTTCACTGTTAAACAAGTCTTCATGGGATTTCAGAAATGTATGCACAAGCGGATGTATTGAATATTTATTCCATTTAGTTTTCCCTCTTGATGTCTCGCTAACATCCATGTCCTCGGTTTGGAAACGGAAGTCAGAAATTTCAACAAAATGACGGCTTTTTAAATACACAAGATCAAGGGTGGCCTTCACACAAGAATGCTTAGAATTCGAACCGTCATCGCCCCATAATGCAACTGCATCACAAACTTCAAACTCAGAAGTTTTATACAATGAAAGTTGCATTAATTTCCTTTGGGATATCGTGTCCAGCTTTTCGAAAGATTGTTTTAAACAATTGCTGACTCTGAGAACATGAGTAACCAACGAATCTTTCTCTACAGACGTGAGATTCAAAATCATACTCTGAACAGTTACGAAACCAGTTTGCAAAGAGCTGCAAACAGATCTGATCGCTAGTGGACAGTATCCGCAGCATTCCAATATAGTGTTCCTCTCTGTATTGGAAACATGGTAATCCGTCTGAAAGAAATGGCATACGTCTTCAACAAACTTGCAAAAAATTAGGCATATGTTTTCAGCAAATTTATGAAATTTCGCTGAAGTCAAAATTTGCGAACTAGTATATTCATGTTTATCAGTGAGACTAAATTTCGCGCAGATAGAGATGATGGACTTAGTGTGTGTGTGTGTATGTGTGTGTGTTACACGACGATATAATTTTGCCGAATAAATCTAAATTTTCAGTTTAACGTCTTAACCAAGAATCTTTCACTTATATGGAGACGTCACCGTGTGCCGATGACGGGCGACAAGTTTTACCTACTGTCGGCCGTTGTGACCGTAGAGCAGGGAGGATTCCTAAACGTACCGACACCTACTGTGACCCGAGACCTCGGTTTTTACCGTTTCATGCGATAGACAGGGACAGCCAACCCCAGTGTGGCTCGCATCGCTGACCTCGGACTCACAAAGCGAACACGTTTACCATTAGACCACTAAATTATTTAGTATATATCATTTGAATTATAAAAAGTTGGATAAGAGAAATTTAATATTCCAACAAAGAAAATCATTATCTGTTACCCTGAATATAATTTTCAATTACTGTTTTATGATTTCTGGTGTGACTTATCAACCCTTGAATACCTCGATTTTCATTCCTCAAAACTTATATCTGCCTATTCCACAAACAACTATTGTGATGAAGAAGATTGAATGCAATGATCATTGTCCACTAGCATTCAAATTAATCACGTTCTTCGATGAAATTAGAACTAATTTCGGCTACCTTTTACTATAACAAAATCGTAGGAGGAAAGGAATTTGAATACAGTTGTGCATGAAAGTGACTGCACTTCGAACTACGTATAGCAAACAACAACAATCAAAATGTCATCGCTTAAATTCACGTGATTTAACTCTGGTGATTATCAGGTATCTACTCCGTGAAAACAAACCAAAAATATCACACCTCTTTCATCTTTTTGGTACACTTGTCGAAGAGAACTTCTGCATGTTCTTTCGTGAGTTGCCTTACTTCTTCTTCACGCATGAAATCGGGAAGCCTTATCACCAAATGACGGAGAGATTCGTCGACGTCCTCCAGCAGTTTTTGTCGTGACGTAACAATGACCTTGACCTTCAAATAATGAACAATAGAGTATGAGCAAATTCAAACGTGTCTTTCCTATCCACGCCTCATCGTCAGTGGGCGAATTAAAAACGGTATATACATTGAATAAAATTATGACGGAACTAGGCAAATTTAAAACTGTTTTGAAGTTCATAAGGGCGAAAGCAAAGGGAGGCGAAAACATGTATACATGACACAATCTGTATTGCATAACTAGATTTTGGATGAATATTATACAAATGACTAAAATAATGATGTACCGTGTACTATTCGAAAACAAAGTTTAAATTTTATGTTGAAGTTGAAATGGTGATGAAAATCTCCTTTTAAGTTTCTGCTTGAACACCAAAATAAAAAATTAATAGAATCTATCTCCATTGCCTGGTGATGATAGAGAAATCCACTAACCCGAGTGTCAAGTTAACGAGGGTTAGTGGATTTCTCGGTCATCACCGGGCAACAGAGATTGATTATTTTTCTCCCATATATAAATCTTTATCTAATATTATAACTCCACATAGTAAAGAAAAATCAGAAAGCTCACGGCATTACGTCACTTCGCCGTTATTTCCGGTACAGTGCGTGTAGCTTATCATCAACCCCCTGTGGATGATCGATTTATCATTTTGCACTTCCTGTAAAGATATCTCAGAGAATATGGGAGAAAAGGTTACGAACAATATTCGTATAAGGAAGAAAAATATAAATAAGTGGGCAAACACGGATCACTGGACCCACCAGAGGTGGGATCAGGTGCCTAGGAGGAGTAAGCATCCCCTATTGACCAGTCACGTTCGCCGTGAACCTTATATCTTGATCAGGTAGACGGAGTGATCTGTATTGAACATAAGGGAGAAAAAACCCGTCTAACAACCGGTTGTAACCCGGTACAACAAGAAACAGCTTGCTTGCTCAGAAGCTGACTTTGACCCAGACTGTTAGAACCTCTGTAACATCAGCTTTTGTTTGTCAGTAGCCTGCCTCGATTTAAAAATGATCATACGCTGAACAAGCTCTTGTGTATCGAATCAATTGAGAGACATAAACTCCATATACAGGTGAGGATGGAATATTGCTACATAAATATGGAAAGTTGAAAATGGTGAAACTGAGGTCATCCCGTTTATCATAAAATTAAGTTAAACATCTAGTAGGACGTCGACCTGAGAACAATTACGGTTTCACCATGCATAGCAAGTGTGAATCCTTAATTGGATGAGAGCATATGATCGGAAGGCGCCAATGTTCCCGTTAAGCTCTAAACTCCTGATGTAGAAATCAATGGCGTCTCCAATTCAGTATTTCTTCGATTTGACAATTTTTAATCATTCTTTGATTAATGTCCCTTGTCGCATAGCTAATCGCGACCTCCACTTATCCCGTTTATGACCATCACCAATTGTGACATTCTTGTATTCGAAAATTTGTGACACGGCGGGTGCCGCTCGCGGAGCAGGAGTTGCTTACCCTTCCGGAGCACCTGAACTCACCCCTGGTTTATGGTGTTGTTTTTGTGCTGATAGCTGTTTGTGTTGTCTCTTTTTTGTTTGGCCAAGATTTCGTCTGCCTTTGGATTTTTGATTTATTGATCCCCCTTGGTATCTTCTACAGTCAACTTTTTGATAGATGACATGGAAAGATATATTAGAATAGGAGTATCTACTGTCAATTTTCATCAACTTTATCTGTTTTCTTACCTTGCAATTCTTTTTCGGTAGCCCTTGAAGCAGTTTTAACAGGAATGACAACAGCTCATTTGAGTCAGATTGTAAAATGTCATCTATATTGTCTAACAGCAGAAGAGTACCTGGAACAATAAAAAAAAGATTCTATTTTTGGGTAAATAATGATTTAATGAATATTTATTTTCATATTTCGTTACGGCGGTGTAGGTGACATTTTCCCTAGGTGGGAAAAAGTCTTATCATAATCGAAGTAAATGTCATTTAAATTATATTAAAGAAAGACACATTTAAAAAGGAAAAAAACCACAAAGCAGTTTATAAGCCCGAGAAACCACTAAAATGATTGAATGGTTTTATTTTATTTTTATCGCCCAACTCAAGAATCTTTCACTGATATTGAGACGACACCGTATGCCGGTGAAGGGCGACAAATTTTGCCTGTGCTCGGCACTTATGGCCGATGAGCAGTGGAAAGGAGTGTATCTAACGTGCCGGTACCTGCTGTGACACGGGACCTCGATTTATAATGTCTCACCCAAAAGACAGGGAGGCCAACTGTACCGTGACTTGGACTCGAACCCTGGACCTCTCGATTCGAGGGCGAACACGCTAACACACTAGGCCACGGTTGGCCCTACAAAAATGGATCGTGTATACTGTTAAGATTTCTTAAAACAGTAACTTGTTAAGTGAAGATATGTTATTTAAAAATAGCTTAGGATGATACTGAAAAATCGAATTTTGATACTCTACTATTCTCGCTTGTTCTCACTCAAAAAAGAGAAAATGAATTCTCACAAATAAATTGGATTTGCAGATTATAACTGAATATTACGTTTCTTTATTCCACATATTTTGTTGATCAAAAATCGTATCCGTTTCTCAGACACCTCATTGTCCATTTGGGAAGGATTCACCTCTTCAGTCTTTGGTAATGCATAGTTTTCGTTCAGACAAGCTAAAGTGTTGTCAATCATATTAGCAAGAGATTTCTGTTCTCTGAAATATGACAAGAGAAAGTTGATTTTGTCACTCATCTTGACGTATTTTGTCAACATTTACTTCTAGTTTGTCATTTTAAATCAAGTTTATGATCATTTTGTCTATCAAATTTTACTGGTGGATAAAAGAATCCTTTCAAAGGTAAGTTGAAAGCTTTTTTATATAACCTAACTAGGACAGGACACCATAATACTTAAGAATTTTCTTAAGTCTGAGAATTTTCTCGACTCCAGCTTCTCTGTCAAACAAATAAAACAGCTGTTGTACGTTCTACTTTGAGTGCCGAAACTAGTCTTATGTACAATGTAACAATATTTGCTTAATTATGCAATGAAGTGGGTGAAATAGAAGATACCAAGGGACATTCCAAATATAATAAGTCAACGACAGACAAAATCGTGGCCAAAACAAACAGGAGACATAACTACAAACAGAAATACACAAATACACTTATAACTAAAAATAGTGTAACACAAACCCCAATAAAAACGGGAGTTCAGGAGCTCCGGAAGGGTAAGGAACTCCTGCTCCACGCGCGGCACCCGTCGTGTCACAAATTTTCGAATACAAGAATAAGTCACAATCGATGAAGGTCATATACGAGAAAAAGAATTTTGTCTTAATTGCAAATAAAAGAATAGTTTTATTCTCGTACCGCATATTCACTTTCAATGGTATCCATGGCGATGCGTTGTTCCAAATTCTCAAGCATATTTGATTAGCAAGACTTGTCTTTCCCATTCCTCCCATGCCGCATAACGATAAACCTAAAATTATGTATATTTTGTAATGAAAAAGGGGGATGACATAAAACCAATTTACCGCGAACTAAATTCTGAAGAAAATAGATATTTAGTACATCAAATATTGACGAGGAGAAAAAAATTGTAGGAAATAAATATGCGGAGCATCAAATTTTGAGCTATGCCTCTCCAAGAAAAAATATTATGTCGGAAAAAAATGTTATGTACCAAAAATGGAGATAGTATTTACCAATGAAATGTATAGAAAACAGACAGAACTATCGAACTCTTGGTAACAAGAAAATGCAGATGAAATGGAAAAAAATACATGTACATGAACAGCAAAACGTTAAAACACACGCTTGGACATTTTCTACAAAAATCTATCTTTTATTTTCTTGTACATAAAAATATCGAATTCCCTACCTTTCTGTTGACTATTTAGATCCTGTATCCATTCTGTTATATAATCCATCTCTTTTTCCCTTCCGACAAAGTTTTCATCACTCCATATACCTTTCTCTTGGAGATCAATCTTTCTTTTTTCAAGCTCAGTTAGGCAGTCCTGAAGAAGATTGGATACTTTTTCTGTTCCATGTTCAATGTGAAGACTCATGTATTCCGTCAAATTGATCAAGAACTCTAACAAGTCTCCCTCGTCAAAGGTGTTTTGTAAATCCTCAAAATACTGACTAGCATCCTGAAATTATGAAATAAAGGATTAACCTTTTCAAGCCTAAGTACCCAAATGGTATTGTCCTTTCTGTTGTCTAGATCAGTCCAATATTGTCTGTGGGGTTTACAGGATCAGTAGAATCTGTCACCACTCTAAAAAGGGACAGTGAAATATGACTTAAGTATTATCAAAAATTCGCATTCTGCAATGAGGCTTGTTAAGGACATTTATGTTGCAAAACAATGACATAAAGGTTGTGTCTCCTTATTCCTGTACAAAGTATTGATTTATTGGTTTTTTTCTCTCATCCCTGATAAAGCTTTTTAAAAATACGAATGCGCGACACTGTGGTTTTACACTGACAAACTATGCCAAAGCTAGGTAATGTATATAATGTTATACGTCATATGCTTTGAGAGGAACATCAGGAGTGCAAGACAAATAGAACATATCAATAGTTTCTGCAGGAAAAGGGAAACGTCGCCTGAGTAACAAAATATTTGCAAACCACGACAAGTCGTGGATGCTGCAGATTTTTAAAAAAAGGGTGAAATTTCTCTGTTCCTGTACAAAGTGTTGATGGCCTTACCTATCTTTCAGATGTGACAGTAAAACCCGAAGTCCCGTGTCACAGTTGGTGTTGGCACGTTAAAGAAACCCCCCTGCTACACGGTCAGCAGTGCCGAGCATAGGCAAAATTGGTCTCCCTTCACCGGCAAACGGTGAGGTCTCCATATGAGTGGAATATTCTTGAGTGGGACGTTAAATAACAAAACAACAATAACAATAGTGTTGGCTGATTGTTTTTCTCTTAGCGGCAAATATTGCATTCTCTAAATCGTAGATATTATTCATATGTGCAGTACTGTTTACCCACGGTGTATTCAAGTGGACGATATACTAGTACGTGAAACGTAGGCAAAGTAAATGCCACTTTTTGTGCACACAGAAATGTCATCCGAGTATCAAAGATTTGCAGTTCATGACAACACCTGATACAGTAAAATCATAGGTGCTGTCATAGACTTAATTGTCATATACTGACAACCAAGTAGCAGATATATTTACGGTTTATAACCTGCACTCTCACATTATACATAAACAAAGGAAGTTCTCTCAAGTGTCAAAGATTTGCAAACTGTTCAACTTTGTCATCTAGTTGGGATTTCGCAATCCCCGGAACAAGGCGACGATGAATTCTGTTATTCCTAATTAGCATTTCGTGGATAATCGTTATTCTATATGAGCACTTAATGAATATACAGTAGATCAGTACCTCAAGAACACATCAGTTAGGAGAGCGCCATAAAACTTTGGTGATTTGGTGATAGTCCTAGGCTATTTTGACCTCACTCAGGAGACAAACTCACTGGGGCCTCCGTGGCCGAGTGGTTAGCGTGTTCGACTTCGAATC
>JACSZP010013742.1:0-10488 GCA_016161895.1 Pinna nobilis | reverse complement strand
ATATATATATAAATATGTATATATTTAGCTGGGGGGGGGGTCTTTAACCCCTATATTAGCTATTTATTTATTTCAGAAAATGCTTCCTCGATTTGCGAGAATGCTAAATGGAGACCTTAGGATGGGAGACTCCAAAGAGGCAGATAAAGGGATTGCCAGCAGTAGCACTGCCGGCTGTATGTCAGAGAAGCCTGAAGAGGTGGAAGCAAAAGCTAGGGAGGCAGTGCTGAAGGCAGGGGGTAATGCCAACAACAAGCAGCACCTACAAGGTATGTGCCAGATCCAGTTCGGCAAATATCGTGGCCAAACCTTCAAATGGATGTTGGAGAACTGCCTCGGGTATGCTGGTTGGTTGGTTGATGACATGAGGAGGGAACCCCTCTCCAAGAATGTGCCCCTGTCGGTTAATAAACACACTTTTAAGGAATATGTGATGTCATTTCCTGAGGGTATGTATGAATATATGATTATATAACAGCTCTCAAAATATACATAGACATCCCTCATGTGGAAGCAATTTTGTCTGAGTATAAATTTGCGCAACATTCCCACAATCTATAATACTGCAAGTATATGTGTTTTTTCTTGATGACAGAAAAGGATTACGTTCAAGTTATACGTATGGTTATAAAGGATTTTAAGCATTCAAGAAAGCTTGCCATAAGGGCTCTGTAAGCTCTTGCCATCACTTTGTTCATTGCTTACATCATTCTCCATCACATCTAACTTATTTATGCTGTGTAAGCTCTCCCCTCTCAATTTTATGTTGAACTTCCCCACCCAATATGGCCATCACCGCCAAAAAGACCTGATATCTGATATAAAGAGTTGCGTAGTCTTCAGATCCTTTAATTATTACATTACAGTCAACCAATTAAGAAATTAATATGACATGGAAAGTCTTCTTTCTCTCTTAACATTTACACATATATACATTGTTATATTTCAAATTATTTTGCTTCAGGAACGGAGGCTGTTCTTATAAAGAGGAAGAGGCGTGAAGACCGACTTAAGTCTGCAAGGCTTCATGTGTCAACAAAACCCTCCATGTCTGGTCTTCCAGCAAGCAAGCTTTTCCAACTCTTCCCACCCGACGAAGCTCGCAGACGACTGCGAGAAGGGTCGTCAAAAAATGTTCAAGTACAGCCAAAGATTCCTGCTGGCACTAAACCTTCCCCTAGGAAATCAAATACAGAACAAGGGGAGCTGTCTGATGATGCCCTGGCCTCTGCTGTCGAGTCAATAGAAGCAGTAGCCTTCAAAGGTGAGATTTTACTCATTTTTTGATATTTAAGAAAGTACAATAAGGAATGATTTTGTTATTTGAAACATATTTCTTATTTCAAATTTTTATTTTATAAATTACTTTGATTTAATACTTTGTTTTTAATTGTTTTTGTGGATTACTTATTGAAGTTAGAAAATGGGAATTTTTACTCACCATGACTGTGAGAATGGTAATAATCAGTTTTTGTTTTGACAATAGCTATATAATAGTTAATGGGATTTGGTAAGTATGGTAGGTATGTGTGTCAATTCATGTGGTGGATTTTCATTGTTATCATTGGATATTTCAACACAATATTCATTCTTGGGTGTCATTTAGTTCATAACACATATCATGTACTCATTTTATGCTTTGCCTCTTATATTTAACCCTGCTTTTCCTTGGTGTACTGTACATCAATACATTACATGTAGGCATTAAATCATATCTCTCATCTGTCATCACTGTAACTTAATGTTATAATCTTGTCTTAGACTATCCTTATGCTTTATATAAATAATCTCTGCTGATTGTACCAGTGTATGATTGTATTGTCTTTGCAGTAATCAGCGCCTTTTTAATTCTTTTTATTTATCTTTTTTGCCATATATACTTCATGTAGTAAATATATTGTATACCAGAATGATACATTTAATTAACAAATAAGCTAATCAGCACAAGTAATAGTCTATCACATTATATCTGTATCTGTGTTAGTTTAGTATTCATGAATATTCATTGAAAATAACTTTATTCAAGAGAGTGATATAGAAAAGTTAATCTTTTTGAAAATTGTCAAGTAGCTTATATGAAGAAAGAAGTTATTAATCAGGTTGCATGACCATTGATGAAAATACCATTACAGTATAAATTTGCCATAAATTTTTTCAAATATAATACTGCGTTTTCATGAAAAGAGTAAGTATTTCCATTGATTTGTAAAGAGTAAATAATTAATGTTAAAACATAAATAATATATGTATTATCCGTTTCTAAAGTATTCAGAGACATTTATAAGAATACTATAAAAATGTTTGAGTATGTTTAAAAGAGTGTACACTGAATAGTTAAGATGTGTATAAAAAAAATCAGGCAACTGATTAACTTCTTAAGGGTAAGATAGGCAATGTAACAATTTGATATCTTGTCAAGTCATCCTCAATTTTCAATCAAAATGATATACAAATTGCATGTTTTCATGTTGGTATTTTGATTGGTATGGATTCACAGCATGTACAGTAAAATATACCTGTGTATTTCTATTTTTGTTGTAGAACCAGCTGTCAGAAAACCCCAAAGTGTGACAACCCTAGTTCCACCTAGTAGGACAATGGTAAAAGGGAGAGTCCAATCTGATACTCCAGTAACAACGTGCAACAGTGGCGAGGCCTTAAGGAAAGGGGGCTCTGTTTTGGATGTGCCTTCCGTGGAAATGCCGCCTTCAACAGATGTGCTTTCCCTGGATATGCCACCAATGACAGGTGCTACTTCCATTGTTGCTTCACCTACTTGTATTGAAGTTGAGTCCTGTAGTGTTCTGCCTCTACAAAGGACTACTTCAACATGCAAAAGTGGTGTTGCTTTAAGGGAAGGGGGCTCTGTTTTGGATGTGCCTTCCTCGGAAATGCCGCCTTCAACAGCTGTGCTTTCCTCGGTTATGACACCAATGACAGGTGCTACTTCCATAGTGGCCTCACCAACTTGCACTGAAGTTGAGTCCTGTAGTGTTCTGCCTCCACAAAGGACTATTTCAACTTCCCTCCAGCAAGCTACGTCAGGTAGGTTTTATGTAATTTTTCTTAACCTTTGGAAGTTTAATTTAAAGATAAAGTAAAATGAAAAGAATTCAGGAACTGAACTACCAAACGAAACTGTAAATTAGTTGGTATTATTACAGTATATAACTATTTAAATGTTTTTTTTTTTATTCTTTCTTGAATTTGTAGCGATTGTTTCTCATCGATTTTCTTTTAGCTTGCCCAATTGTTGAAAGCTGGAAGTCAAGTTTGCCTGAAGTTGATATACAATGGATATCACGGGCTATATTTTCCATGACATCCAAAGGAAAACCGGAGCTGGATGATAGGAAGATTGACCGTTTGTGGTTTTATCCACCGAACGCCCAGCTTGTTCCAACGTCAAAACCAAGATTAGACAGGTACTTGTGACTAATTATCAAGTTTACACATGGCAAACAGATTAATTCTACCGATTTGGTTAAATGTACTTGGATTTTTGATAGCAAGACCTATAAGTAGTTAATATTCACATTTACAAAATTTATCAAATTCCTGGCTTTGATGTGGATATGAACAATCATGCATATTCTTGCGTTGTTTTTTTTAAATATATGTTATAGGTACTTTGGCCACCGTTTATTTCTGTGGATGCCTAACCGGATCTTGAAAATGAAACTCATCTGCACCAACTGCAATGAGGTAGAGCTAACCAGACAGGGGCCATACAGACTCACCAGAATGGTGTTAGATGTAGATGAATACTACATTCTGGCAGGAGAATGGCTACACTGTGGTAAATGCAAAAAGAACTGGATCAGCTGGAGCGACAACATCCTGAATCAGCTTGATCCAGGTACAAGGTCCAAGTTCCCCATCCAAATGTTGTACAAGACTGCATGTGACAACCGGGTCATCTTCTTACTGCACCAACGTGGTCTTGGTAAGTAATAATAATTTTTCCTTATAAAGTAAAGCTATTGATTAACTATTGATGTGATGCATAATGTAAAATACACAGTGTAGAAATATAATTGTTAGTGGAAACAGTTAGTAAAGTGAATATTAATTACAGTATGTTTAAGCTAGTTGAATATTTGCAAGTCTGTATCATTTTATTTATCTAAAATTTAATATTATTTGTGATATACAAATTAGCTTTGCAAATCTTCTTGAAAATTTATGATAAAGGACTGGATGACATGTAGTTTCTGTTGTTTTCCTATTGCAGGAAATAGTCCCAGTCAACTACAGAAAAAGATCAATGAGCTCCACAATACAGCCTGGACGACTAAGCAGTTGCAGTATCTATCAGACTGTAGTGCATACTCCAAAGCCTGCAAAAACCGTTTGGTTGCACCAGTGGATTTTGATGAACCACCTAGACAAATTCCAGTACCCAAGTACCAGTGGTTCATCAGAGTATACTGTCAGGAGGTAAAGGAGCGTCTAGATGAAGTCAAAGCATCAATAACATCAGTATTTGGCAAGGTTTTAAAATTGGATTCAACAAAAAAGGTACATATTAACTTTTTGAGATGGCACTTTAAGCAACTTCTAATTATTGTATCTCTAATGTGTGATAAAGTATTAAGTTTAAATATTGTCTGGCTATTGAAATAATACCTTCAGTGTTAAAGGTGAAACACATGTTTAAAATTATTTTTAGATTGTTAACACGAGGCTTATGAACTTTCTTTTTATTTGAAGATTACCAAAAAGTTGGCTGGTGAGGCTTCTCGAACAGCAGGTTGGGCTACCAGTATTAGTAATGAGCACGGCCAGGTGCTTCAGTGTGTGCTAACGGTTGGAGAAGGGGAAGGCATAGCGAGGCTTGTGGAGGGTGTTGTAGCCAGATACAAGTCTGCCAATGTAAATCCCCCTGCTCTGCTGTACGTCGACAGTCACTGTTGTGGAAAAAACAGAAACATGGAAACATTCCTTAATGCATGGCCAGATATGATTATTCGCCTTGACATATGGCATTTCATGCGAAGACTTGCAACATGTGTCACCACAGATACCCATCGTTTGTATGGTGCATTCATGGGACAGCTCTCGCATGCCATATTCCAATGGGATAAGTCAGATCTTGCTCTGCTTAAAACAGCAAAAAGGAGCCAGCTTGTGATTGAGGGGAAGTATGACATAACTGAGGCAGATGTCATAGACAGCATCACTCGCAAAGAAATGGCACTTCACTGTCGGCGTAGTACACGGGGTACAGAACAGACAACGAACATGCTGCAAGACATTCTGGAGATGTTGGATAGTGATCAAGGGAAGGACACTATGGGTGTGCCACTTTTCCACCATGAGAGGCTATGGGAGGAATGGAAGGTTCAAAAGACCCATATTAAGTGTTTGCAGGATCCATGCGATATTCCACTGTACACTAAGACAGGGACGCTAAAGAAGGGTTTAGTGGAGCTTCCTGTGTACAGATGTGCCCGTGGATCCACATCACTGGAATCCTTCCATCTCCATCTTGCTCGTTTCATTCCTGGTAAGTCTTCTCTTTTACTTTATTGTTAATGTTTTTTTAATAGTTCCTTTTTTATAAGCTTAGGTCACTGAAAAATTATGTACACAAAAAATGCTATTCACATTACAATTCTTGAGTGAGTTGATAATTTTCAATGTAATTTTTAATGTTTTTCATCACCAGGAACCAGTGCAAATGCAAATAACTTTCAAGCGTATTTGTTGGAGGGTTTAATGCGCTGGAATGAGGATAGAGCAGTGGCTGCAACTTCCACCCAGAATGATGCACAGATTTACTCTGCAAAGTTGAGGCATGTGACAAACTCTCTGTCTGAGGAAATTTTGGGCAAAAAGATCTTTGAACAACATCGGAATCCTATGCAGTACACAGGTACATAGTTTTCTTATAATTCAACTTCAGGTTGTTCTGTTGAGTAGTAATCAAAAGTCTGTCAAGGGATAATAAAACTTTCAGTTTATTCAAAACATACATTTTAATGCTAAAAGTTTTTTTTATTTTCAGTGTCTGTTTTGATACCTTATTTCTCATTGTTAATTTGTAAATTTGTTCAAAGCTTAAAAAATTATCTCAGATTTTTCATTTTCATTCATATATACATTGTATTAACAATATTACGAATTAATTTCTACCAACAGGAGAACTACTTGGCATAGAATATTTGTTCAACCAGACAGGGAAAGCCTTCAGTGTGGAAAAGCCGGAGGACACTGAGGACGAAGACATCGCAGAAGAAGATGAGGGTTTCGGGGAAATAGATGACCTGGCTGATCCTACCGTCTATTTAGCAGAATCCACTTTGACACGTGGTAAAGCCGATATTTCTAGTTCTCCTGCTCGGCTTCAGACTTCTGCAAAAGATATAATGGAGCAGAATAGACCATCACGTAACCGTGAGTAATTTTTTAGTATTAGCTATAAGTTCATAATTAATACAGATATTCATCATTAGAAAAGTAAGAGAATTTTATACTCGAAGACTGAAATCAGGGGTCAGAAATCCAATGCTCTACTTGTCTCATTAAGTAAGTTAAATGTAGTCAGTTTAATTATCTATTGGTATTGTTTTTATTCCCCTCTGGCTGGCTGTCAATCAGTCTGTTTGCCTGAGAAAGTTTGGTGTTCATACAACATGAGCATTATACTATCTATTCCAGTGGTTCAGCTACCCCCAGAATGTGATACTCCGGACATTGAGGTTTCAGCACATCCACCAGATTATCTGCGAGACAGTAGCTTTGTGCCTCAATTAGCGTCGGTTGATGCCGTGGCAACTGTATCCAGAGCTCCGGATAGGATAGAGGCAACTACTGAAACTATTCCCGAGGTACACTTTCTATAATTTTGATAATGCTGTTTAAATTATCAAAGTTTTGTTTCATTGTGCGTCACACTGAAAATAGCAATTAACACTCAATATTTGTGCCCTGCATTTCTTTAAATATGAGGTGTACATAATCTGATCTCAACTTACTTTTTGTTATAAATTAATCATAACTTTTAATTGTATGTGATGTTTGTATTCATAATAACAATTAAATATTTACAGGACTTTGAGGGACCATACAACTCTGGAGGCTATGATCGTGTTGTGTCTCTTGCTGAGTATCTCTACAATCTTCTTGATAAGGCTGTAAAGGCCATATCAGTACCAGAGGCAGAGCAGATCATAGCGTTGTGGAATGCATTGCCAGAGACAGACAAATCCCCCACTAAGTTCCGGGATCGGTACAAGCCTCAACTGATAAAAGGTCGTTTTAAGGCTCCAAAACAGACTAGAACAGAGTTGCTGCCAGGAGTACAGAGCGTCAAACGGTAATTACTTATATATTCTTATAAATCCTTGTTTCACTCATATATTTTCACAATCAATTTTGCATGTTTAATTAATGCAATATTGAAAAAAAAAATAGAGACAAACATTCATTTATCTTTTTCAGCCTTTGAATAAGAAAATTAATGGTCATATTTGTTGCTTTTGTAGTTGTGCCCTTTCTCCTCACCTTGGTCCTGCCTCATGGCCTGACAGCAACAGATACCAGGAAGCTCTGATCTCAAGACTTTGCTTGAGATATCCATCATCAACATCCAAGGATGGTAGGCGCCAGGCCAGGTGGAATTTGGTTTTAACAGCGTACAACACCATCAGAGAAATGCTGTTTAACTGCCCAAGGGTGATGAGAGAAACACGTCTCCAGCTAGCAGATATTAGTCAACGAACACTGACTGCCTGGTTAGTTCACTATATTCCTTCAATATTTTCTTTAGTACAAACATAAATGTGTTCCTTAATAAAAGCATAAATGGAAGGGATTACAATTTGTGATCATTGAATTGCTGTGATTTTAAAATCCAATGCTATGAAAACTAAAAACTGCATGTAGTGAAAATATTTAAATTGATTTTAAACATTTATTATATTTTAGGTTCAGTGCCAGAGGAAAGAGACGTGAGAGGGAGACTTTGGAGCAGGGTCTTCAGTTACCCTCTGCACCAGCGGTAGCTCCTGACCCTCTTGTAGCTGCTTTGGAAAAACCCCAAACCCTTCAGTTAGGTTCTGGCCAACCTATCCATTTTGTCACACCAGAAAATACGTCTGGGCAAAGGAAGAAGACAAGAAGACAGATTTTCCCAAAGGAACCGCTGTTGTCAAATCCTGTTCCCATTTCCATCTTACCATCACCAGGTTCAGCCAACCAGCCAGTCAAGATTCAGATCTTGGATATCTCCAACCATCCTCCCAGCACACCATCGGTTCAACAACCAAATTTAACCAAGTTGCCATATTCTACAAAACATTATCACAAGCGGAAGCTTGAGGCAGAAATGGCAGGGGAGTGTAAAAGAAAATACGTTAAAAAGGCTGACGTCAAATTATGTGGAAAGTGTGGGCAGGATAGAAAGTTGGTGCCCCATCCACAGTATTATGGGTACATATACTGCCAAGCAACAGCGGGGGTTTCACATGCTGAATGGGTAGAAGACCTTAAGCGCAGAGGTGTAGGGAAAAGGAAGTAATCTTCATTTGTGACAGTCTGTGACTTTATCTGAAGTTTGAGAATATCAATTGTGAGATTATACTTTGTGGTCAATGTTCATGTGACAGAATTTCCATATATTTATAGACAGTGAAACCAAAAACATTCCTAATGCTGCCTAGTTTGTATAACTATACATGAAATTATACTCACTAGAAGGTCCCAAGCCCTTATAAAAGCAGAGGGAGAATGTTATCGTGTTTCATAATTGAGGCAATTTATTTAGATCCAGTGAATCATAAGTATGAAAAATTATAATCATTGATAAAAGCCAAACATCTCTCAATAAGCACTCTTCAGTCTCATCAAGATTATGAATTTCTAAGCCTTGGGAGTGTAATGGTTTAGCACATCTACTTGTAGTAGAAGGACCAGGTTCGATTCCTGGCCAAGGCTTTTATATCTTTTCATTTTCTTCGATAGAAAAAAGGGTGACTTATTATTTTCATATAACAAAATCCCGTATTAAATAAACATTAAACAAGTGTATTTGAATAATGATTGTGTAAACCTTATAAAGGATGATCTCGTCCAAAGACACCAGAAAAAGCATTTTTCGTGAAAAAAAACTACTTGGTCTAATTTTAAAGAATCTAGTCTAATTCAAATAAACAATCATTTTAATAAAGCATATTGTTCTTCAGACCACTCTATAAACTTTACAGGTATGTCATGCCTCTTGTTTTGCAGCAGTTAAGATCAAATATTAGTTTCCCGAGGACCTCCTTATTACGTAGCATAAGTTCCTTCAAATATATAACGGGTATCGTAAAATTTATCTGCAATTTAAAATTAAGTCCAACATACACAGTCTATTGAATTGTAAAACTAAAAAAGACCAAAAATTTCGGATAAAAAAAGGTTAAAAATTTTTTTTCTAAAAATAGCCGGGTCAAGGTGAGTCCCTGAAACGTGTGCTACATCGTTTTATGGAATATTCGCGTGTTGAAGAATGGCCCCCATTTTCCATCCTCGGTGGAAAGCAATGTTGCGTTTTTCATCAGCCAATCAGAACTAATTCTTCCATAAATTCTTCCAAAATTTCTTCCATAAATTAACCAATCGGAAAGGAGGAATTCATCACGTGTCTTCCAAAATTTCCTCTGCATCTTCCATAATTCGCCATATTGAACTGCATCGCTTCGTACCTATTGTGTACAGTAACCAAGTGACAACTAATCAAGAAAAGAAGGTGATTTTCTATATCTCACGGTAAGTAAGATTTAAGAAAACATTGATTTATGTTCTTTTTGGGCTGTTAGAGTCAATCGTAATCTAGCTGATTACTATAGTTCGTTTAAAGTAACATCGGTGCTTACTCTACTTTCAATTTGTACTGAATGTAAACAAACTAANNATGTGGCTCAGGTAGGCTACAATTCATCGTGTTACACAGTTAGCTTCAATTATTTATATCAAATCTGAATGCAATTAAACTACTTAGACAGAATTAGAGCCTGATGAATCTACGGAAGAATATTATATTGATTTGTTCGAAATACCAATGACAGTGAAAGTGAAAGTTGTAAAAAAAAGGTTGAATCTGTCCTCCAAAAACGTGGTAAATCTACATGTAATTTTCCCACAGATTGTTTGATAATGCTTGTGTACTTGCGATAAATAAAACGCCGAAATAGTTACAATGTGCAAGTTGTACACACTGAGCATCAGGCAATATGACCCACTTAAACGTTAATCACCGCATGGGGAATTTTTACCATCTGGGTTACACAGCTCTTCGCAACTAGAAAAGTTCTATATATATAGCTCACATGTGTAGTATACATAGTAGAGAAAAGCAATATATTATTAGCATGTTCTCGTGAGTACTGTAACAACACGATTATCATATAATAATAAAGTTTAAAGAACTTAAATTATTGAAAATCAAAATACCTGTAAGAACCCTAATACATAGGGAACCTAAGTAGTCATTATATATAT
>JACSZP010013740.1:0-12134 GCA_016161895.1 Pinna nobilis | reverse complement strand
CCTGGGAATGGTCAAATGCAAGCAACGAGCGAGGGAATTAGTATTCTGGCCGTCTATGAACAAACAAATAGAAGATATGGTAAGCCGTTGCAGTGCTTGTCTTGAACATCGGAACAAACCAGCACGTGAACCAATGGTTATTCAGCCAATACCATCATTGCCTTGGAGTAAAGTAGGAACTGATTTATTTGAACTTGATGGAAACAACTACTTAGTCATGGTCGATTACTACTCGAACTTCATTGAAGTAGCACCTTTACAAAGGGACACTACAACCAAAACTGTTGTTAAACGATTGAAAGAAAACATTGCTAGGTATGGCATAATGGACACCTTGATAAGTGACAACGGTCCACAATTTTCGAGTGCTGAATTTGCTCAGTTCACTAATGCATATGGAATTAATCACATAACATCATCTCCAGGTCATCAGCAAGCCAACGGATTAGCAGAAAAAGCAGTGCAAACTGTCAAGAGGTTAATTAAGAAGTGTAACACAACAGGTGATGATATATACATTGCGTTATTGGATTTAAGAAACACACCACGTGATGACATAGGTTCACCTATGCAACGACTAATGGGTCGCAGAGGAAAAACATTGTTGCCAATTACAGACAACTTGAGACAACCAGAACAGCAAAACACTAAAGCTGTATCAGCCAGACTGATGGATTACAGACAAACACAGAAACATTACTATGATAGAGGAACAAAAGAACGTAGTGAAATTTTACCAGGAGACGCAATAAGGACATACTCTGACAAGTCATGGACACCAGCAGAGTTCATGCGGAGTACAAGATATCCAAGATCATACATTATAAAGGCAGGTAACCAGGCACGCGAATATCGTCGCAACAAGGATATGATCATGAGGACAAATGAGAAACNNATGTAGTGAACATTCAGTTAATAATCAGTTTAACGCGCATGATAGTTGTCCAGCGGCAGTTGAAAAACCTGTTGAATCTCGTGAGATTGTTGAGAAAACTTATGATCCTCCAATACAGTCGAGGTCAGGAAGGACAATCATAAAGCCAAAATATCTAAAGGATTTTATTACCTAATGTCATAATCAGTGATTTAGTTAGGGAAGATGCATATGTGATCAGGGCATAATAATCCCTATATGCATTTTGAGGCCACATAGGTCTCATTAATCATTCATTCATTGTATTTCATAATGTTATTGTTTAATAATTATTTTGATTTCTGTAATTCATAAGAGTTATCTCTCTTTGTTTCAATAATGCATACATTTGAGTATTACGTCACAAGTTCGTGTAATTGTGTATGACGTCATTATAATATGTGTATGCCTAGTGTTATGGCGAATACAAGAAGTGAAACGACAGGTGTCTTTTATTTCGTGTTTTATGCATGGCTTGGGCAAGCGTAACGCCCCTATGAAAACAGAGACTCACTCAAACATGGTGTCAGAATGGTAACGGACTGTATCACGAAATCTCAGCAACTCGGTAAGCAACAGAATGCCTAAATTTAATTCCCCAGAACCTATGAACTTCAGCAACCCGTCAGAATGGACGGATTGGGTTGAACGATTTTCCAGATATCGGTTAGCGTCCAAGTTGGATAAGGACGATGAGGTAGTGCAAATCAGTGCATTAATCTACTGTATGGGGAAGGAAGCAGAGCATGTCTTTAAGTCATTCGTATTCGAAAATGCTGACGATAGGGATAAGTATGAGCCAGTGCTGAGGAAATTTAATGATTATTTTATCCCTAAACGTAACGTTGTGCACGAAAGAGCCAAATTTCACCACAGAACTCAAGGCAAGGGTGAGTCTGTTGAGCAATATGTCCGAAGTCTATACGAATTAGCTGAACATTGTAAATTTGCTGACAAAGACGAGCAAATCAGAGACCAGATAGTTATAGGCATTTTAGACCGAGATTTGAGTGAGAAGTTACAATTGAATTCAGAATTGACTCTTGAAAAAGCAGTTGAACGAGTGCGCCAGTCAGAACAAGTAAAGCTACAGGTAAAATCACAGGTAACCCAAGCACAACACATTGAAGCAGTTGGCATGACGAGGGCGACTAATCAGATGAGATACAATAGGTCACAAGGTCAGATGCGAGGACGAGGTCAAGGCTACCCACCAGCAAATAGGGGTCGAGGTCAAGGTCAACCTAGAAATTCTTATCGAGGAAAAGGGCGAATAACCCAATGTAATCGGCAAAGTAGACGGTGTAATAAGTGCAATTTACACCATGCAAGTGGATTCTGTTATGCCAAAGGAAAAACATTTAGGAAATGTGGCAAATATGATCATTTTGCTGTTTGTTGTTATAGTGTCAATGAAGTCGTGTGTGATGAAACTTCTTACGAGGAAAAGCCGCGTAACGAATTGTTCTTAGGATCTGTCACTGGTCAGACTACTCACATATCAGATGACCAAAGAGCATGGGAAATTTCGCTCAGTATTAGTGGAAAATCGGTGACGTTCAAGATTGATTCGGGAGCAGATACATCAATCATTAGTGAATTAGTTTACAATTCATTGTGCAAACCGAAGCTGGACCGTGCTACATCATCACTGTTTGGCCCCGGAGGCAAGTTAGATTGTCTAGGCAAATTTATTGCAGAAACTACCTACAAGGCTCAGTCATATAGATTCACAATTCATGTTGTTCAGGGCACAACAAACAACTTGCTGGGAAGAAGTGCTGCCAGTGCACTCGGACTTCTACTGAAAGTTGATGGTGTTGATTCAACCATTTTTGCTAACATTGGCCTACTTAATTGTGAACCTGTGAAAATCACCCTGAAGGAGAATGCACATCCATACTGTCTCACTAATGCACGTCGTGTTCCATTCCCAATAATGTCAAAAGTACAGTGAGAACTTGATAGGTTGGAAAAGGAGGACATTATTCAAAAGGTAAAGCGTCCCACTGATTGGTGTGCCCCGATGGTGCCAGTTATCAAGCGAAATGGCAGTGTACGAATTTGTGTTGATCTCAAAAAGTTGAACCAGGCTGTTAAAAGAGAACATTTCATGCTACCTAATCTTGACGATATCGCACCCCGTCTCGCAGGATCGACTGTATTCTCAAAGTTGGATGCGTCTAGCGGATTTCATCAGATACCGTTACACATGGATAGCTACGAGCTTACAACTTTCATAACACCTTTTGGCCGTTATTGTTTCAAAAGGATTCCGTTTGGAATTACTTCTGCCCCAGAAATATTCCAAAGGAAAATGACCGAACTTCTCAGTGGACTAGATGGCGTTGAAGTCATTATAGATGATGTATTGATACATGGGTCATCTCAAGCGGAGCATGACGCCAGATTAAATGCCGTTCTCAAGCGCATTCATGAATCAGGACTACGTTTGAATCGCGATAAATGTGAATTCCGCAAATCAGAAATTGCGTATTTCGGGCAAGTTATCAATTCACAAGGTATACAACCCAGTCCAGATCGTGTGGAAGCCATCAAAGCTCTACCAGCACCGACTAACGTAAAGGAGCTACGGCGACTTATTGGCATGATACAGTATCTAGGTAGATTTATACCTGACTTGGCAACCCTGATTAGCCCGATGACCGATCTACTAAAGGCAGATATCAGCTGGACTTGGGATCACACCCAACAATCTGCTTTCACGAAAGTCAAGGACATGATTACCAAAGCACCTGTTCTAACTTACTATGATCAAAGTAAACCCATCGTTGTTAGTGCTGACGCAAGTAGCTACGGCTTAGGAGCTGCTCTATTTCAGATTGAAAAAGGAGAACTTAAACCCGTTGCATTTAGCTCTCGTAAACTAACTAGCGCAGAGGAAAACTATGCACAAATAGAGAAAGAATGTTTGGCATCACTGTTCGCCTGTGAGAAATTCTCTAGATATCTAGTCGGATTGGACTCATTTGTACTATACACAGATCATAAACCCTTGGTACCACTGCTTAATAACCGTGATCTTGACAGAGTACCGATCAGATGTCAACGGATGCTGATGCGACTACGTGCGTACAACTTACACGCAGAACATGTACCAGGAAAACTTTTAGTCATACCAGACACTCTCTCACGTCAACCGTTGGAAATGTCAGTCACAGACTCTAAGCAAGTTGTCAACATGATTGATGAGGTTGAGTTTTTCACAACAACAACTGACAGTTTACGTCCAATCTCTGATCGAAGACTCGCTGAGATACAAGTTGCATCTGAAAATGATCCACTACTTCAGGAAGTCATGAACCATACAAGATATGGATGGCCAACATATACAAGTCAAGTGAAACCTGATCTCCGAGATTACTTTAACTCGAGAAATGAATTGTCTATATCACAAGGACTACTGTTGTATCGAAGCAGATTAGTAATTCCAGAAGCTGTTAGACCAAATATACTGAAAAGTATTCACGAGGGACATCTAGGTCTAAACAAGTGTCGCGCTAGGGCTCAAGCTTCTGTATGGTGGCCCAGTATTGCCAAAGACGTTAAAACAATGATCGAGCATTGCAAATTCTGCCAGGAACATAGGCCAAGCCAAAGGAGAGAACCTTTGAAAGTCACACCCTTACCGGAACGACCGTGGGTTAAAGTAGCAGCAGATCTGTGCGAGGAAAAAGGCAGACATTTTCTCGTTCTTACAGATTATTACTCTCGTTTTTTAGAAATCGCATACTTACCATCTATAACCAGTGCACAAGTGATTGGTAAACTGCAGAATATTTTTGCGCGTTGGGGAATCCCTGAGGAATTGATATCGGACAATGGTACTCAGTTCAGTTCAGAAGCATTTAAGCAATTTGCAGAGAGGTACGGATTCAGACAGACCTTTTCAAGCCCGCACTACCCGCAAGCCAATGGGGAGGCGGAGAGCGCCGTAAAAATTGCAAAGAACATCTTACGTCAAGACGATATCTTTGCTGCTCTGATGTCGTACAGAGCCACACCAATAGCTGCTACAGGAGTAAGCCCTGCAGAAATGATCATGGGTCGTAAAATCAGGACATTACTTCCAACATTACCGGAAACCTTAAAGCCCGAGTGGCCAGATTTTGATCGAATCAGGTCATGTGATGCGAAGTACAAAGAGCGTATGCGTGAAACTCATGATAAAAGATTTGCAACTCGTCCACTAGCTACACTGGATCGAGGGGACCAAGTACGTATCAAAAATGACAAGGAAAAATCATGGAACGCTACTGGGACTGTTAGAGAATATATCCCGAACACTCGTTCTTATGTCGTGGAAACCCGAAAAGGATCGTTTCGCCGAAATCGTAGATTTCTCCAGAGAGTACCAAATCAACCTTACTATGATGATACATCTGAGCATGATACAGAAATATCACTAGATTTTGATGACTTTGACAATGTACCAGTTGCGAAAATCAGGAAAAACAAAGTTCCAGATTCGAACTCGGATCCTGCAATGGATTCTGAAACGCGTGTGCAATCACCGCTCAGTGCATCTGGTCAAACCATGACCAGGAGTGGTCGCGTCGTAAACAAGCCAAAACGATTCCAGGACTAAGAAGCATAATACCATTTGACTTTTGAATTTTGATATTGACAATGGTACAATAATTGTTTTTCATTTAATTTTCATTTAATTTTCATTGAATTTCAGATAGAAATTTAGTTCATTATATTGCCAAATTCTATGTCAGTTAATTTTATCGTCAACGTCTTGTGCGCGTGTGAACTCTATAATTTAGAGTGACAAAATGTGTGCTGTATTTCGGAAAGTTATGTTTGTTTCTGTTGCAGGTATATTCATGGACTTGATCGGAACATTTTAATTTTTCTGATTCACTTATTGACTCTTAAAAGGGGGGAGATGTTTCATAATTATTTTGATTTCTTTAATTCATAAGAGTTATCTCTCTTTGTTTCAATAATGCGTACATTTGGGTATTACGTCACAAGTTCATGTAATGGTGTATGACGTCATGATAAAATGTGTATGCCTCGTGTTATGGCGAATACAAGTGAAACGACAGACCTGTCTTTTTATTTCGTGTTTTATGCATGGCTTGGGCAAGCGTAACGCCCCTATGAAAACAGAGACTCACTCAAACAGTTATTCTATTCAGTATATAAGTTTATTACTTTCATGCAAAGCAGTGGAAACCTGCGTGAACTGTTGTTCAAGTTTAATTTTTTTTAACTGTTTATCAAGATTGTGAACTGTTCTAAAGATATGAACTATTTCCTAAGTTCTGTTCAACACTAGTATCAGAAAGTCTAGTGCATTGTGTTTGTTATCAGAAAATTCCTATTGAGCATTTTAAATTTGACAATGGTAAATTTAAATGCAAGCATCCTTTGACATTCTGCGGACTTGAGAAACTTTAAAAAAAAATTGAAAAAAAAGAGGATGCAATATATTACGAGTATTTTCGTATACATATAGATCCGTTTTATTCATTACAGTCCCATCCCGGACTGAGTCTGTAGTTATACAATTATTTGGAGCTCTCCAGTTAGAGAGTTAATAAATAGTGAGATACATGATGGCCGCCTCGTTATGATGACATGATGATATTACACATACATTGTTAAAAAGAAAAAGGGAAAAATGATTTCCGCCGCTCAATCAAACCCTCTGGAGTCGAATAAACGAGTGACCAGGAACTCTTCATTTTTCAACAAAGTCAATTCTGATATTCCAGTATACAACGATTTTTCATTGGATGATGAACCAGACATTCCACAGAGTATTTCTACAGACACAACGGAAAGGTCAAGTCGTACATGTACTTCACAAATATTTCCTGACAATAACGTCATGTCATATGATACTAACGTCACGTCAACGTCGAGACCAAGGTCTAGTCGTGTGATACAGTATTGAACTTTCAGAGTGTAACTTGCTTTAAATAAAGGAAATAAAAAGAACATTTAAAATTACGAGTGTAGACGTAGACTTGATAAAGAGTGCAAACCTTCTACACACTGAGATGAAGCTTATGTTGTTGTTGTTGTTGCGTTGTTGTTTAACGTCCCACTCAAGAATATTTCACTCATATGGAGACGTCACCGATTGCCGGTGAAGGGCGACAAATTTTGCCAGCGCTCGGCACTGCTGGCCGTAGAGCAGGGAGGGTTCTTTAACGTGCCAACATCTACTGTGACACGGGACCTCAGTTTTTACTGTCTCATCCGAAAGACAGGGACGGCCAACCGCGGGAATCGAACCCCAGGCCCATCGGCTCGACGTCGAACACGCTAACCACTCGGCCCCTGAAGCTTATGTACTTGTGGGTGAAAGGGCTATGTAGAAATTAATCTCTGTGCTTGTTTAATTTGCTGCGAATATTTGGCAATTTATTAATTTTATTTTAAGAACAGAAAGAAAAAACACAATTTACCTATTAAACGACAATCGTTCAGCTGCAGAAGGTCAGTGGTCTGTATCGTAGAAAGAGCTTTTGCTTGTTAGATTAAATTTTGTTTTAATGTAGCCCGGTATCATGGAAGGAACAATGCCAAACAATTCGGAGTCATCAGAAAAATGCAGGTATGATGTTAATATTAGTTACATGGTGTGCAGTTGACCTAATGCGATGTAAACGTGATTAGTATTCCATATGGGGCGAGAGCGAGTTGACCTGTACATGTACACCTTGTAACGAATATAATTATTTTACATACCACCGTTCTCTTACAACATACTAGATAAATCAAACTAATTTTTAGCGATAGTACTCTGTATCGCTCGCCCCTTGGAGGTGGCCCGGCCCAGCGGTTTGTCAAGTCGGACTTCGTCATATGCCTACCTTTAAACAATGGTTCTGCTTTCAAGTACATGTACATGGAAAATACGATAACAGACTTATGGATTACTTTCAGTGTATTTCCGTCATAATATTTTACCCTTTTATTAGAAATCTTTGCATTCGACGTGACAACAAACCAGCGTCTGCTCTCGTTCGACGCCATCTTTGTTTGGGATCCAACAACAGGAAATGACTCTCGCATCTACCCAATATAAAACCCAGCATCCCGAGAATGTCCACTGTTTTCACGTGATCAAAGTTAACCAACTGCATTTTAAGATTTTAGAAGTCAATAAGATGTTATATAATACCAAGTCCATAGAACAACCTGATTTAGACAACGTAAAATGTGTTGTTGTTGTTGTTGTTGTTAACGTCCAACTCAAGAATACTTCACTCATATGGACACGTCACCGTGTGCCGGTGAAGGTCGACACATTTTGCCTGTGCTCGGCACTACTGGTCGTAGAGCAGGGGAGGGGGGGGGTCTTTAACGTGCCAACACCTACTGTGACACGGGACACGGAACCTTGGATTTACTGTCTCATCCAAAAGACAGGGACGGCCAATCACGGAATGGAACCCCGGACCCTTCGATTCGAAGTCGAACACGACAACCACTCGGCAACGGAGCCCCCCGTAAAACGAATAACATAATAGGTAAAGTTGTTGACAAAGTATTGTTGGACAAAGAAGCTTAGTCAACATACAGAGGGCGTTTTGTTATTAGATATAAATAATACAGTGTAAACTGCCTTAGTGTCCAAATGGATAAAAGACTACCTGCTAAATCTGATCAAAAAGTATGACTCAATTAGTGTGTTCCAATAAAGTCACCTTAATTAAGAGACCAAATTTGGTTACCCTCTTCTTACCTTCCCTAGACAATAAATATATTAACACAGCTTAAACTGATTTTTAATGATAGCAGGGACAGCAACACCAACATTTATTGACTTAGATAATTTTATTTTTATTTATATTGCAAACTATAAAAACTTTTTCATGAAACAGCTGCAGTTTTGAGTAAATGTCGCATTCATCATAAGGTCATGTCAAAATGACCTTAATTTAGTTCCGTGTAAACTCTCATTTCCGGTCTCTCTGTAGGAATTATGGGGGATTCATATCCCTCTGCATTCATCTCTATCTCTTCAGCTGTCCCTGAAAATTTAAACATTAATATGTTACTGTTCAAAACACACACTGCACTTGATATTCTTTATATCACGTAATAGCAGTATTTTTCCATCGGAGAGGCAACGGTAACATTAGTATTTTGCAATTTTGAACCTTCGCAAGTAAACTCATTGAATAATAAATCGAGTTATCAACAAGCACCTGCTCCAGTGTTGACTAGAGGTGAGGAACAAATTGGTCTACGGCTAAATGATCTAAACATTCAGCCATAGATATTCAAAACCAGCGATGTACTAAAGGTCCTTTTGAAAAATAATATACAGGTCAAAAATTTAACAGCACCGTGCATGCCATGGTACTTGACCTGTGCTTCATCGAGTATAATACTGTGTGACTGTTTTGCTTTTGGAATTTGAAAGGAAATATTTAACATGCAATAAATATCAAGTACGAAGCACTTCAATGATGTATGAATAATATGCATGTACCTTGAAATAGTTTTTTTATTATTAATTTTTTAGATATATTTTGATAGCTGATTGCACACACCTAGCTAACAATCAATTTAAGTCAGAAGTTTGTGCATGCAGTTAATAGCTTTATTTTGCATTATATTCTTCTTATTAACATGGTTTAGAAAATAATATATGATGGGGATATCTATGTACCTTGTGTAGCTTCTGTTTAAATTAATCAGCGGGTCCTCCATTGCCGAGTTGTTAGCGTGTTCGACTGCGAATCGAGCCGCGTAGCGCCACTCCGCGGTTGGTCGTCCCTGTCTTTCGGATGAGACAATTAAAACCGAGGTCCTGTGTCACAGTAAGTGATGGTATGTTAAAGAACCCTCCCTGTTCTACGATCGGCAGTGTCGAGCATGGGCAAATATGAAGCTCTTCACCGGAACACGATGACGTCTCCATATGAGTGAAATATTCTTGAGTTGGACGTTAAACAGCAATACCAATACCAGATAGCATAACCACAAATTTAACAACGGGTTAATTCACAGTTGCTATAACATCGTGTTGAACTATTGTGTAACCGGATTAAGATTTCTACGAAAATTTGTTTCATGTTAAATACATAAAACGTCAAGATTAGAGAAAAACATTATGTCAGGAAAAATCCAATCGTAATCAATATTCAACACTGAAATATACTATTATAAACAAACATTGCGCGGCTCTGGGGACAATATTGGAATCTATAGACTGGTAAATAATACGAAAATATGCATATGGACCGAAGCGAAGTATAATTTCGAACTCAATTCGCACAAAGTTGTGTTTAATTGGTTAAAATCGTTTTCTTTCTTTACTGGACCAGCATCTAGACCCTCCACTACAAAGTTCTTATTAGCATTTAATGAATTACATTCCTTTATTTGTCCTAATAATTCCTCCTATTATGTCAATAGAGACACCAAGACAAGGAGTAATGGAGTTCTATAGACATTCATCGGATTGTGAATATTAAAGGTTAAGCTTGAGGTTTATGCCGATAACAAATCTCGCCTTACAACATCGAACCTTTCAAATGACAACTACATTCAGTCAACTCTTGTTAAAATGGTGACTGTTGCTGTAACATGGAATTTACATATTATAATTAAGTCAACCAGTCATACAGTAATTGGTACCAAATTAGTATCGTTTTATACAATTTTGATCTAGATACTGGAACAAGCACTGAAATCTCAACATACAGTGTTGCCTTTAGAGTTCTCCACTTATTTGTCCGTTTTAACATGATTTTATAACAAGTAGAAAATTACCAAATGGCAGTGCCATTATAACAAGTCATTTTTACAAGCAAAATGCACACATGCAATGTAAATATTCTGTTGTATAAAACAAATTAATATTGATGTAAGCTCGTCCCTATTAAATGTACACCGTTAACCAAGTTTGCTGTTACATTAAGTACTCTGTTCGCCGTAATAGTACTTCATCACCAAAATGACCCAGAACATTGTGTAGACAAAAGGAAAGATGACTGAAGGTCGAGACTACAGGTAGAATGATAGTTTTCACTACATCGGGTAGTTTTCACTACATGGTAGTTTTCACTACTGATTTTTTCGTTTTTTATTTCATTTAAATTTGATCGTCCATTCACGGTGGATTTGAACGGTCAACAATGGACACTTACATGTCCAGGGCACCTGCTCCCACTTCTGTTATTTAGAGATCCGCCCGTGTTTGCCATCTATTCACCGGCTTGATGTATGTATCTAGCAGAAGTAGGCCACCAAAAGATGTGCAGTAGTTCAATTTGATAACATGTAAACCTTATTTGAAAATCTATGAAAATAATCATTTATTGGAATATCATTTCGTTGTTAGAGTTCATAGTGCTAGTGATCAATATTGCACATATAGCTCCCATGTACTGACCCATCCGAAAACTAGACACAACGGTCTGATACATGACCTCAAGATAGTAAACAAAGAGGGGTAACTTACATGTATCATTTTATTGCTTTCCGTATATCGGGGGTTTTGTTCTGGCTTTTGGGAAACTGGATTGCTAACCGAAGATTTGAGTTCCAGACTGTTGGAGCTCGTGATTTAATGCAAAACGACATGATCATCCCGAAATTAAGTTATCGCGAAAATAAGGAATCTACAGTAAAGGTATGTCAGTATATATCTTTTTTGTTTGTTTGTTTGTATGGTTCTGTCAGCTTGACACACATCAGACGTGCGATGCATTTTCCAATTAATTAAGCAAGTAAAAAAGACGGAATAAGAATGTATAGTTGCACGCATTCACTCTTGTTTCCAAGGTCACGGGCTTCCGTCGTTGCTATAATTTACATTTGCTTGATCGCCCCTGAGAACATTTCCATGTAATGACAGTATGTTGAGATGTAGGATTACTTTGATTACAGCTTCGTCTGATGGGAGAAAAAACCAATTAGATCTAACCATCATTTGTACAAAGAAGAGTTGGCTTATTATTTCATCTATATCCGATTTTACCTCTGATCTCATTAAATTAGCCGATCAAACACGCTTGACATCAGCTCCGCATGCACTATGCAGAATCAATCCTGTACGACAATAAGATCACAAATTACTTTTGTCACGACATGACTTCCTCCCTGTCGCCCAAACAGCAACATTTGTTTATCAATTGTGATTTTCTCTTTGGTTTCACCCGAAAATTGCTGAAATGTCGTTAGCTATAAATTACTAAAAAATATGGCACGTACATGCATG
>JACSZP010013738.1:0-14827 GCA_016161895.1 Pinna nobilis | reverse complement strand
ATTATTATTATTATTATTATTATTATTATTATTATTATTTTTATCATAATAAACAATTCAAAACAAATGAAAACAACAAAGAAAACGACAAAATGAAATAACAACCCCCCCTCCAAAAAAGAAGTAAGAAAAAAACTTAATGATGTAACACACAGTTCAGGCAATTCTTAACAAGCTCATTTTGTCTTTATTTGTGACAGGAAACTTAGATTCAATCTATTTTTTTTTCTTTGACGTTTATCGGTGATTTAATGAATGATTAAGGTAAATGCTTCATTTAGAGCGTTCGGTGTTCTTAACAACACTCAAATTATTGAATTATTTTACGCCAAGATTAATGAGTTTGAGTTACAATATGCCAGAAGTCGTTTATTTCTCTTTAAATCACTGTGCAACGAGAAAGCTCTTAATCTAAGCACATGGGGACAAAAGGAAGAGAGGAGAATTTTGAAGGAGAGAATTATTTGTTTAATTAGTTGTGAACAGTCTTTATTTTATGATTTCAAGAGTATCTCTCGTAACTGATATTTGAATAAGCAAGAACACTGTTTTGTGCGGGTCTGAAGTGCGAATTTCAATCATAAATGTAAAGTTATCGAAAACTTGTTGTAAATCTATCAATCTCATATCCACTGATTAAATGCATATGTCATGTTTTGACATAATTAGTACACACATAAATTGTAATTGATTTTTGTATGGTAGCCTGAGAGGCTTCGATTCTTTCCCTTATAGCTTGGAATCTTCAATAACACAAAAAGGTAGCCGTTTGATTTACAAAAATAAGAATTTCGGTGAATTTTGCCCACATTTTATTCTTTCCTCTAAGTCTAACACATTCAGCATTATTAATTATAAGGTTACTTCATCGAGTTGATACGAGCTTCAGCTTTGTTCTAAATATTATCTTTTAAAGTGAGAGATCGAAGAGGTACAGAGGTTATATATGACGCTGTATCTCTTAGGACAATTGCTATTAGGATTGGCAAAAGGGTTTCTACATGTTCAAGAGCCCCCTTCTGGTCAGACTAATCATATCCCTCGGAGTGTAACCGGCTCTGTGCAAATTTCAGATAGGTCAATAAAATATTTTTGATCTATATTTTTTCCCTCCGAACACTAGATCCCGCAAGTTTTGGGATTTACAAAACTTTTTATGTTGTAACTGTAATATTTTGCAGCATTTTATACTTAATGATCATAGTTTCGAAAATCCTTTTGTATTTTCTTATTTCTGCTTCATTTTCCAAATAACCTTACTCGGTGGTTAGCTTGTTTGGCTTCCGATCGTGATTTTAATCCGCGCCCAGCTGCGGTTTGCGGATTGCGGATTTCGGATGCGACATTTCAAACCGAGGTCCCTTGTTACGATTGATGTCTGCACATTGAGTAACCTTCGCTCCTCATTAGCTACAACTGCCGAGTAAAAGTAAAATTTGTCGCACTTACCCGGTATTTGTGCCATCTCCATATCAGTGAAAATGTTTTGTGCGTAGTATTACATAGCAATATAACCAACCGACCAGCGTCTTCATTTTCTGGATCCTCCGTGGCCGCGTGGTTAGCGTTTTCGACTTCGAATCGACGGGTCCGGGGTTCGATTCCCGCAGCACCACTCCGCGGTTGGCCGTCCCTGTCTTTCGGATGTGACAATAGAAATCGAGGTCCCGTGTCACAGTAGGTGTTGCCACGTTAAAGAACTCTCCCTGCTCTACGGCCAGCAGTGCCGAGCACAGGCAAAAGTTGTCGCCCTTAACCGGCACACGGTGGCGTCTCCATATGAGTGAAATATTCTTGAGCGGGACGTTAAACATCAACGCAACAACAACAACAAACTTCATTTTCTCGCTATCTATTATCATATTATACAGCTAAACATACAGAAAACTACTTTCACTTTTTTTAACGCAAGGAATTGAAAAATAATCCCGTGCTCAGCAGTTGGGTGGGGGATCGTTAGATCTTAAGACGTAGTCTTGCGAAACGGTTTTACAATAACCTGCAAGCACGTGCTTATCTGCGCTTAACGCTTTACCTCTCAAATTCTATTGACTTCTGGCGAATGCTTGGAAATAATTCATACAACATAACAATAAATCATAGCGGATTCGCATTAACAGTGACATCATGTAAATCGCCGTTTCTATTAATCAATTTCATACTTTAGTGTTCGAGGAAGATAAATGGAAATAATTTGTATATCACAGAAACGTGATTTTACCGTCTATGAAAGGTTATGTTGGACGAATTACAACACGTCAAATTTCTTGCAGAATTGAAAATCGAGATGTCGTTATAGAACACTTTACGTAGCTATCGTCGGCTTTTGTTTTTTTTTCTACATGGTTGAGAAGTATCACTAAAATAGTATGATGGAGTCTCAGAATGGTTATCATATATTTCGCCAAATGAGTAATTTCAAAGTCTACGATTACATTCAATTGCCTACCTTTTGAATAAATGCTTCACTTCTAGCCGGACAGATTTGTTAAATAAATTTAACTTCGATCAAATTATTTATCATTTATATAATAAAATTTAATATAGAATTGAAAAAAGCAAAAATCCAAGTCCAAAAATAAGATAAGGTTAGGATAAAGGCGGTCTCAACGAGGAAAACAAATGTAAATCCCTAACGGGATGGGACCAGGTGTACAGAAGGAGTCAGCGCCCCCTGTTGGCATACCACATCCGTCGCAAAAGGGTCTAATTATAAATAATATATTCAAGATTTGATGTTTTGAATTCATTGGATTAAAATGAAAGACATGATTTGAACAAGATTACTTCAAAAAGAGATATACCATAGATCAAATTATTGAAGCATGATATTCTAATGAAATTTTTTCTCAAGAATAGTTTGCAGTTTATCTCTTAATGTTCCTGTCTTGAGTAAATACAATCAAACGAACATGCATTTGTCGATGATTATTTTGAATTTGTCATATGCTCTTTGTCTTGATGTACATGATCTTTGCAATGATAAACCGTTTCTTTAATCAGAAAAACAAACTGTCTGAGCTTAAATTTACATGATGCTACTTTACACTCAATATATATATTATCATCAGGATATTGAATCTAAAGATATTCTACTTTATGCTTACTTTAATATGACTTCACACATTTTACTCCGATATCAATCGGAATCAATTGTCATTACTGTAGATCCAGAAATTTTCGCGGAACCTTATTTTGGCGAATCGGTAGTCATGCAATTATTCGCGACACTATATTTTCGCGCGTGTGTATGTTAAGTATAAATGTTATATTGTGTGGAGTATGTAAATCTAAGATAGGAATATTTAGCGAGAACTTTATTTTCGCGGGTAAGTGTTCTCGCGTAATTACGCGAAAATAAAATTCTCGCGAATAAAACTGGATTTACAGTATATACATAAATAATACATTATACATAATTACATTCATAAATAATGCATTTTTATCTCTTACTTAAGACGAATTCTGCAATCACTCCGGCCATAATATCAAGAAAAATTGCCGACACAGAAAGTAGTCTAATGGTCAGTAATGATTTCGAACATTGCCAACACAAAAAAGATTCCGTAAACGACATTCTTTCCATGGCTGCTTACTATACCTTTCTTTAAGAGAACACAGAAAATGAAATATTACAAATTTATCGTTGTTTTCTTGGATTCTTCAAAGACACGAGGACTAATTTATTTTGTCAATAGTTCGATTAATTTGTCTTATCATTTGCTCCACGACTCGTTCAGTTCGTTGTTTACACCGCAGTTTGGTGTTTGGTGAAATGGCAATTACAGATCCTTTCATACACTTCACACTCAATTGAGCTTTTATTGATAAAGGATGTTTCAAAGGAATTACACGCGAGTCAGATTTGCGAAAAGTAACTCTTTTCTCGAATTCATTTAGTGAAATTGATTTTAATCACTATCGGCGACCATCAATAAAAATCTAGATAAAGATGCCATTTCATCACGTCTAGTGAGAGTTTAAAATAGCTTCAA
Organism: Pinna nobilis; assembly: GCA_016161895.1. Taxonomy (NCBI): domain Eukaryota; kingdom Metazoa; phylum Mollusca; class Bivalvia; order Pterioida; family Pinnidae; genus Pinna; species Pinna nobilis. The sequence continues at coordinate 10,832 of JACSZP010013738.1, read as the reverse complement.
GAATGTAAAACAGTCGATTTTGGGATCTTGGCGTTATAAAAAGAAATACAAATCGTTGTACTTTTAAAGCGATCTCTAAGATATAAGAACAAAAAAGTACCAAAGGAAATTCGAAACTGTAAGGCCTATGTGATACAAATTCGGAGCTGAAGCGGTCCCAACGTGAAAACAATTTTGAACGGGTTGAAAACAGGTTTCTAGAAGGAGCAAGTGTGTCTAGATGTTAGTATGTTACAGATCTTGCAATGTAACATGCAAATATCTCAAGTTCAGTAAAATGTCAAGCAGAGCATAAGCGAAAAACCGAGAAAAATAAAGAATTATTTAATAGAAAATTTTTACGTGAATCTAATGGCTTATTGAAATAAGGAAATATAGATGTGCATTTGACGGGCAGATTGTTAGGAGTACAAAACATAAATTTACAAATGCAACGATGCTTAATGATCTTCCATGTAGCATGAATATATGCTTTACTTAGCAGAACTTGAGACATGCCATCTTTTGTTCATCAATTTTACATGAGGATTATTGCATTCCGACATGTTTGCAAATTGCCCATGAATTGATCCATTTATGCAAATTTGAATCTTGATAGACTTTCTCCGCATAAACTGTTATCATTGAATTAATCTACACTCTAAGATACCATATACTAAATCAATGTAATTCCGTTGGAACAATAATCGCAAAATTCGGTAAAGTGCAAAGCCGTAATTCTGGTGATCTGAATTAGTTTAAATCTCATAACAATAAGCACTGTCTGTCTTTCTGGATTCATTATTTCTTGTTCTAAATGAATTTTTGATAGCGCAAAACCGACAGCAGATCAGAAATTCCGTATTGTAATTACACATTAAGAGGCGATATTCATAAGCAATACAGCAACGGGAGCTGAATAAATCAGAATGTCCGTGCATAAAGATAATCATTGGCATTGGTGGATAAACAACAAATACCAAACCTTATAAAAATGACAGATATAGACAATCATTTGTGTACGAGGCAATATGTGCTTCCGTTTATCAATAGACATACGCTCATCTCTGAATAAACAAAAGTGGGATCAGGTGTCATGGAAGAGTTAGCATTCTTATAGACCGCCATGAGTCACGATTCCAAAGGCAATTTCAAAATGAAATGATATAGGAATAAATGTCGACAAAGTAATATGAATATGATTTACACATTGTAAACCCTGAATGATAGAACACAATAAATGATTAATACGTTTAAAAACATATTTAAAATGGTGAAGGCATTATCAGACAGAAATGTGAGCAAGAGTTTTATTTTCTAAAGAAATAATTGAAAAGCTGTGAAGAGTAATATAAATGCTACTAACGTTAATTACCATCTATTTGATCACGAAATATGTTTGATATTGTCTATACAATTAAAGGTGTCGTAGTATCCGGGGTTCGAATCCGCGCAGCACCACGCCACGCTGCGGTTGGCCGTCCCTGTATTTCGGATGAGACAGTAAAAACCGAGGACCCGTGTCACAGTAGGTGTTGGCGCGTTAAAGAACCCTCCCTGCTCTACGGCCAGCAGTTCCGAGCAAAGGCAAAATCTGTCGCCCTTCACCGGCACAGGGCGACGTCGCCATATGAGTGAAGTATTCTTGAGTTGGACGTTAAACAATAATATAACAACAATCTGATAAATTCCAATTATTTCTCCGAGTAAGATAACATTTAAATCATAGGATAAATTCAAGATTTGTTACAGAACACAGTATAAAACTGCATTTCAAAAAAAAAAATCTGATTTTCTTTTCTATAAATTCCACAAAATGTTTTTTCTGAGAGTTATAAAACTCATTGCATTAAATGAATAGGACAGAAAGAAGAAATAGAATGAAAATTATCTAAAACAAGTATATCATTTTACTGAATAATTTGTTTAAATTTTATTCAACAAATGATTCACAAAGGTTGTGATTGTCAACATCAATCAAAATACTTAATTAGGGTATTTATAAAAATAATGTGATCATTTTTCATCACTCTTAAGAGTTTCTGCGACATCGATTGTCGCTAAATTTCACCGCTATGGGGTACCGTTATAGTTTCGTCATGTAAAATAGTCACTTATCTTAATCATTTAAAATCGCGTCATCAGAATGTTTAACACGATTTCGAAAAATTGGGCAGGCCAACAGGGGGCGCTGACTTCTTCCGGACACCTGGTCCGATCCCATTAGAGATTTGCGATTGGTTTGCACAACTTGTAATATTTATTGAGAATCAGATTTCCAAATATCCACGTGATCCTTGTAAAATTTGTATTATAAATAGTTTCCTGTTCAGAGGCAAAAGTCCACAGAAAGTAGATTTGAAGTACCTAAGATATTCCAAAGAAAATCCGACTGTCGTTAAATATGGCTGCAATGTGCCTCCGTAGTAGTTTCACCATACATCGCAATCTCTCATCTTATCACTGAACATCCAGTCCCTATCATATTATGGGTAACATACAAATATGCTAATGTCCTTAACGAGAAGAATCCTAGTGCGTCAAATATTCATAAGAAGGACGGATAGGAATCTCTAAATCCGGGAGTCATGTTCAGCAAGCGTGGATTTGATTTATCCCGAGAAGAATATTAATACCGTTTGGATCTAGAAAATAGATACAATATGGGAAAGTTAAACTTGTCCGTTATTCCGAAGGTTTCTACTGATAAATCATTAAATATGGCTCTATGCGATAGTCGGCCGGCAATTTATATGTTTTATTGTGTTTGTTTAAATACCATTGTTATAATAAAAGATATGCGTGATTATATACTATTCTCTCCGGCTAATTTCATCAGTATTGATATTTCGTTATTTGTCCTACAGGAAAGATTGTCCCCGAAACTCATCAATATTTTCCTATGTTTGTTAAACATTTTAGTCACATGTATAACCATTTCATTTTTGACTGAATTGCGTTTGATTACTACGTACAAAGCGCATTTTACAAATTGTACGTTATTTTCACAAGATAAGTCAAGAAATACTCTGATCATATAGTTAGGCGGCAAGAGTAATCTTATTCCCTTACATAGACAGCATTTACAATACCGCTCACGCATGTCCTTTGTTGTTGCAAGGGGAAAATGAAAAAAATATATTTTGAAACGACATTCTTGTTCGTGTTACAGTTGTGTATATATAAAACAAGCTTTTCAGGAAAAAAGTTTTATCTAATGCTGCTCTCTTGAATCATTCATTTCGAATGTGGGTAATGAAGAGCTTTCTAATTATGCTGTAAGATGACCACTGAGTAGCAGTAATGTGAATCTTCATCGTGCAAATATCTATTGAGGTACAGGACCCCGTATTGAAGGATCCTAACAACGACAAACGACCATACTTCGCCACAAATATCGAATGTTTTACTATTGAAATGGTGCTTTATTTCTGATTAATATTAATCTTAATGCCTAAATCTTACTTAGGCCTGCCGCAGACCGGATTCGAACACCAGCGCCCCCACCCCCCCCTCCCCCTCCTTGCACGCGGTTTTCACTTTAACCGAACAACAATGGGGAATAATAAAAGTGCTTTAATTCGGTACAAGTAAACGGTAAAGGATGGACAAACTTTTTTAAATTTTAAGGTTTTCCTCAAAGTGCAATTTCAAACGAAAAACTTCTGTTGATATTCCTTCAATATCCTCTTGAGACGTAGCTTGCATATATTTTGGAAAATTTTCACGTTGAAGTTGGAATATAATCCGATATATTGTATTCTAGAGAACGTTTACCATCTCTCGGTATTCTTCAACGCTTTTCGGGGTATTAGTTTTTTTTTCTTTTCTAAATAAAGTGTCAAAAGAGGTTTAGAAAAAAACCATGAAACTTGGTACATTGAAAATCAAGTTATAAATTGTGTTGTAATATATTTCATTGCGGTATCGAGTTGTGTGTTCTGGATAGAACTAACACACTTTTTCAATGAAATCTTTTTCTACTAGAGGTATATTTACGTATGGACAAGCCTGATCCTATATTTCATTTAAGTTGAATTTTTAATACAAAAGGGAAATATTGGAGGAATATATTGGACTTATTAAACAAAAAACAGAGCTAAATATGATGCATAAAATAAGTTTCAGGCGATCATTTCAAATTTTAAGAGAGATAAAGTTATGATTCAAAAAGGCATTAGTGTATAACGTTCCGTCTCAATGCTCTATAAGCCACGTATACTTGAATCGCGAAACTATTTTACAAATCAAAACAAAGCAAACAAATAAATATTCGTTTCCATAATTTCCCAAACATATTTTTGGCAACACATCATTATATCTTTCTATTTTCGTTTTTTGGTTATGTTATTATGTAGAAAAAAGAAACAATATACTTATTAAAATCTAATTATTTAGTAACATTGTCCCGAATTAGTAAAAAAATAAAATAAACATGGGAAATTGTAGTTTCTTATAATAGAATGCTTCCTCTAATACTAAAATTTTCAGATTTCCAAATACTTCACTTTCTTCCTCGGACTTCCTTTTTCGATATGAAATCGATTTGATAAACGATTTTATGTATGAATTACATAAACACGATTAAGGACGAACTCACTCTTGTTAACATTTAAATTCTACTACAAGTTGAAAGTATATCCAGCCATAGTAAGTTCTTTAAAAAAAAGTTATTTTGTTTAATAAATTGACAAGCACTATACAGTAATATAATACATGTACAATGTATTAACTTTTTATTGCTTAAATTTAGGACTGATGATATCTTTAACTTAAACTACCGATGATGTAGATGCTGTTTCAACAACAGAAATGAAATGAGGTTACTACCCCGAAAGTCTCTTACAGGAAGTAAATCTGACCATCAAATATAACGTTATTTCAAAATACAGTTTTCTCAATGAAGAATTGGTAAATTGGGGTTTTACTTAGTATCAAATTTGCTCAGTTTTGGGTGAAATCGAAGGTATCAAACAACAAATTATGTTATATGTTTTGGTCGTCGTTATAAATCTTGAAATAGTTATGTGTTAAACATAAAATGTAATAAAAGAAGGAAAAGAGAGAAATTAGAAATTTCATTTTTATCAGAGAGAGAAGCGATTAATACAAAGTAGAGCAAGAAAATCACATCAAATTATCAATGGGATTGCTAGTAACTGGAAACCAATCAAAATGATTAAAGACATTTCTATTATGAGGATTGATTGCAAAAAATAAGACATGTATCCAATTTTATCTACAATCACGAGAAAACTACCGGAAAAATGTAAAAGTGCTTGCAATAAATTATCACTCATAATTAGTTTTGATATCTTTGCGTTGTCCCTTAAACTGACAGATAGAATAGGCATAATAACAGAATCTCTGATAAATGCATTTGCAACTGTTATTTAAAATATGTGTATTTCGAAGTAATGAATATGCATATAATATGCAGCAATCCATTTCACTTTTGTGGTTTTTTTTATATGTATGTGAGTGTACCGTGACTAAATGGTGTAACTAAAGCAAGTAATAAAAATTCCTAGATCAAACAAATCTTAAAAACCCTAATGTATTTGCATGAGTGTGGAAATGAAGAATTAACAATATTTGGCCACATTTTTGTATTTTCTATAATTCTTCCATGAGGGTGTTTGTGTATTTTTTTTAAATAGCTGACATTAGATGTTTTAAATTTGTTTAAGTAGCTCATTAGTAATTATGTTTCCGCAATGGAGTATATAATCTAAAATCTCAGGTACATGTATTTAATAAATGAACATCGAAAGGATCACATAGTTCTTTTTTCAAGATTTAAAATCGAATGTAGTTACAGTTAAGTTGGTCTATAACGAGATCCAACGGGGATTGTCCTTTGACTTCGTTATAGGCATCGTTCGTTTTATGCATCGCAGCTTCATCTCTCCCGCTGTCCTTCAAATGCCTATTTTATCCAGAGACTTAATTGAAATTTCCAGTCCGTAAAAGGCCTGATTTTGTGATATCATTTTCGTTTTAAACCTCTGAATTTGATAGATAAATAGTAGTTTTTTCGAGGATTTATTTCCCGTTCGTTATAGCACTGAATTTGCTTTAAGCAGATTTGTTAAAGACCAGCTCTACGATTTATGATTGTTTTTACAATTCATTTTCATCTCTTGCTAATTGATTATATCAGCAAGAATCATCTTATTTTAGGTGCTAATGAATTCCCCTTGAGAGCGAGAGTCTTACTAATTACATGAACTTGACATTAATTTGTACCAATTGATACATATATGATTCTTTTTAATTTATAGTGAGCTTACATCAAGGATAAACATTAAACTTGTTAAACATTAATAATCAAATGAACCGGATAACGTTGTTTGTGTTTGTTTATTAGTTGGCTTTTCAATTGTAAATTGATCAATTTTAGGAATCAGTTATTTTTATTGAAACGTTGGCTTCGTTTAGACTACTTGTATTAGGGGAAAACATTTTGGATATATAAAAGACATACTCTGACATGTGTTCTCGGATTTTCAAAGTCCTGACCGAACTTCCCGCAAACTCGACCTGAAACGCCGAGCGCTAAGCGAGCAAATAGTGTTTCTCATTGTTATATATTTAGATTTGTTACACCCTGGAATCCCGAGCCCGAACTGAATGTCTTTATAACAAGGCTGCTACGAAGGTGTTCAGTGAACTTTCAGTTTACTTCCAAGTATCTTGACATTAAAAAATTCTCAATAAACGAATACTTTGTGTTTGTATTTTTCAATTGTTGGTTCATGTGTTAATCACAGCTATCTCCGAAAAGTTATTACATTCTCAAATGCAAATTTCAAACCGTATTCAAATTTTGGCAGAAAATGCGCAAATCTGCTCTTTCAATACTGAAGCACAATACAAATTATCTATAAATATGCTATTTCATAGGTTTAATTGAATCAAAAGCGACTCTTACTTCACCACATTGGATGTAAAGAAAAAGTTGATTTTATGAAGAGTGTAATAGTAAGAACCGTAAAAACATGGCATAAACAATGTCTGCTAAAGACTTGATTACATTTTACGCTTGATTTCGTCAATAATGAGACTGGGAAAGTGAATTTTTCAAATCGATCACAATCGCCAAAATATAGAACGAAATGAATTCTATCACTCTCCACTCCCATTCCATTTATCATCATTCGTATCGGAATTGAAGCCAAAAGAAATTTGAGACGATCTTTTGTGAAGAATTAATAAATTACAAAACGGTAAATTCATATAATGCACATGCGTCGCTGAAATCAAGTCACAAACAGATTCAGAAATAATTTGTCATTATGTTCTGCACATTACCAAACTTAAGTCCTCGTGATGAATACCAAGAAAATCTACTTAAAGATTTACATTAGTTACTACCGACACTTGGTTTCAATTTAGCGGCCTCCATTTCCGATAGGACTATTTTTCATCTGAATACGTTGACGGATAATACCTGCCATAATGGCGAACAGATCATCTATGTAAGGGCGAGAGCCTTTCTGGTTGCATGCTTGACACATCGTAGATTAATGTTCGACGTTCGTGACAATGAATTATATTGTTTCCTCTTGTGTGAGCAGCGCCGATTTATTTTAATCCTGTTTGTGCAATTACAGCATTAATATTCTCATATCGTTGATCAATGGGTTTCATTACGAGCAATGGAATCCTCTTGTTTAACTTCCGGTATGCCGCCATCTTGACATTTATTGTCCTAGCCATCAGATAAACGGTTTATGATATTAAATAGAGAGATGTCAGTTAAATTCCGCCAAGTTATGTACAGCAAATTTTGAGGAGATTATACTGATTCCATTTTCCTTTTAGTTCTCTTTGTATGGGGTATCATTTCATTCATTGGCTTATAGACTTACTACTATCTAATCAAATTAGCGCAAGTGTACCGGAACTGCTCTTGTCACATTAACACTTAACTCTAATAAGGTTTTACCTATGAATTAATAAATCCAGGTAACAAAAATATAGATACGACGACGTTGTACGATAATTATCAATATGCTTATCTGTTTTCGGTAGAAACTTTAATGCAGTCTGATTTTCGGTTGGCAAATTTGTTAAATGGCTCTGTATAGAACATATTTCGTGAACATTTAATGTAATCTGTAATACTTGCAAATAGGTTACATAGAGAGATTTTGAAACAAGTAGGTGAATCTAATTTTCATCAGCGCTTTCCAGTCCAGACCAAAATGAAGTAAAATAAAGTAAACTACCGACAGAAAGATATCGTCAATCTAGCTTGTCTCACAGAAACATGTTGCGCAACATAGACCAGATTTATTGAAATAAAAACATGCTATAAGAGTCAATTTAAAGCGAACAAGATATTGTCAAATTTGGTCCAACAACAATGATTTCGTTGTCTTGCAATATCTCTGTAATTCGTTGCTTGAGAGATCTATTTAAAACAGCACCTGGTTCCCAACCAACGAGTGTTTGTCAACCTCTTCATTGCATCGTTGTTGTGTAATTTGCAATCAATAACATTAATTTAATATATTGAACAGATTCCTCTTCAAATTAGCTTATTCTGCGGGGTTTAATTTTTTCAAACTTAATTTAGTTACTTCCTTTATGTGGAAATGCCGGTACGTCGACTGTGCAGGTCTGACCAAGGATTACGGCGTATGTCAAATTATGGCGTGCTCAGGCTTGTTATAAATGACAATCGCTGCCTTTTACGACATTGGAATTGGTTTATGACACCTAACGGAAGTAAAATCTGAAAAGGTTATTGACTTTTTCCATATTTACTAATTCTGTCCTAAATTACTGAGATTATAAATCATTCTCCTTAGAATTTGCGATGTTATCTTTCTAATCTTAAAAAGCTATTAGGAATCTGATTCGTATCAGTGGACGCCATTTGTTTTGAAAGTATATCAGATTCCCATAAATGGATGCTTACTCAGGAATACATGGGAAATATTTGTTTACATGACTAACATACTGATTATCTTTACGATAGAAATCTCACAACTTTACGGAAAATAAGAAAATAGATTGATTCGATATCAAATAAATTGTTGACAACGACAAAACATTGTAATATTCATAACGCGCTATGTTACAATGACATGTGTTAAATAAATGAAGGTTACAACGAATAAGAAAAAAAAGAGCTTTTTCTGTTTTACAGATCTGATTCTAATTGTCAATATCAACAATTAAAATACTAAAATAAAAACCCCCAAAACATGTAACGGAAATTCATTTACACCAAATTCTGATTACATTTTGACAGAATCAGGTGCAATATAAACTCAAAAATCATTCATGCTTTTCAAAATATATACGTTTAGACATATTGTATCTAGTAGAATCCACTTTAGCAATCACACTTTTGTCTTGAACGAGACTGGATGGCAACATAACCTTTGAGTTTATTTCTTAGGAATGTGATAACCATATGAATTACATACATACACAATGTAATTAAATAAATGGAATTTAACAAATTTCTTCAAATACTTTTTTCCTTGCTTGCAGGATTTGAAGATGAAATGCTTGATGCTGATGAAAACGACGGCGCGGTATCCAGAGTCAGACGTGGAGGGCTAAGTATGCTCCGGCTGGGCCGCGGCTTGCAAATGTTACGACTTGGTAAAAGGGTGAGACCGACAGTAAATGTAGACCGAACGTACGACCCAGAAGATGTTAGATATGTCTTATCCGTATTACTTGGAGATAACGACATGAGACGACAAATTCCTTTTCCCAGATACGGCAGAAAAGATTTAGAATGGCTCTTGGAACGACTCGGACAGAATCCGGATCAGGAAAGGCGTTCAGATTATTTCGAATCTGATGACAACTCTGCACGTCAAATAAGACCAGCTCCACGCCCAGGAAAATTCAGATTTCGCCGATCTGTCACTTTAGATGAGACAGATAAAATGCAGAAAGAAAACACCAACGACGACCAAGTAGATAGCAAGAGCAGCAGCGAGGAGCGTACCCTACCTCTTCCTAGGATAGGACGTTTTAAGGAAGATGACAAGTCTGTGCCTTTGATTAAATTCGGTCAAGATTATTTTATTGATTCGCTATCCGACGGTAACTATTACGTCACGGATAAACGGGGAATGCCGATGCTCCGTTTAGGACGAGCAATGCCTATGTTGAGATTGGGAAAACGGCCATTCAAAATGCTTAGATTAGGGAGAGCCGAACAATCATCAGACGAACAGGAGAAGCGGGGGATGCCTATGTTACGGTTAGGAAAAAGGCCATTTAAAATGCTCAGATTAGGGAAAAGATTAAACTTGAACAGCGAGAATCAGAAACGAGCAATGCCAATGCTTAGACTCGGCCGAAGCGTATAAATTCGTAACACGTTGTAGAAATAAAACTCCATGGTATTTGTTGAAATCAAAAAGAGCTAGTAAAAGAAATACAGAGGAAACACCAGCCGAAAATATACTTATCAACCGAAAAGCTGAGTATAAGAGCAACACGTTGGAGCTTCAGCCCATGGATAAAAAGAGATTGGTAACTTATCGTCGTTTGCATAATATAACATTTTCATGGTATATTTTGTTTATGCTCATCCTATATCCCATTGTACAGTGTTTATGAAATGTATTTTGTAAAGAGAGGAAATACTGTGATCCGTTCATTAAATCTAGAGATTTCAACAATTTGTCTTCGTTGTTCATTGTTAAAACTGATAAAAAAGCGTCTCTCAATGGGTGTCGGTTAAATCTCTAGTTTTGAATGTAGCTTTAGACAGTATCATAGCAAATACTAGCCCAGATGCAACTCGCAATATAAAAACAGGCTAAGGTTCCGTTAGATTTTTTTCTTCTTTTGTGTTTTGTTTTGTTTTGGGG
>JACSZP010013737.1:0-20083 GCA_016161895.1 Pinna nobilis | reverse complement strand
TAGTTGACCCATTCTTGACAGAGTTATGGCCCTTGGACTTATTCCAGATGGAGCCCTGAATTGTTTGACAATCACAAACTTGTCAAACTCACAGTTGTTTGATGAAGTTAAAGAAATACACATAGCATTCATGTAGCATTTTCATGTCTTAAGTTGTAGGAAAGTATTTAAAAAAGACATGTTGAAATTGGCCTCTGAAAAGAATGTCAAAATACTAATTTCATTGTTTTTTTCTTTTGTTTATTTTTTTTTAGGAAAGCAAAGTTTTTAGGTGCAGATGCACTGACACTGTTACAAACTCCAGTTATTAATCGTAAAACACCCAGAAAGTCACTGCCAACATCACGAGTGGCTACGCCACAATCCATCCTGAAAGTGAGAAGCTGTGTGAAGAGTATCATCAGTCCGTCATCACAGCCCAGTTCTGTGGACAATAGTATTCAAGGTATGTACCAGTACACATAGTAGTCTTTATACCATAGATACTGTAACTAGAAGTCCTTAGTTTAGTTTTATGGTATGAAAAGATTTTATTCCTGTGAATGAAGTGCCTTTTTCATCTCATGAAAATGTATAAAAATAATAAGGTAATTTATTGGAATAAATGATGTAAATGGTCAAATGGTATGATGCTACTTTGACAGTTTCATCAATTACTTGAAAAATTAAAGACAGCCTTGCTTTGTACCAGTATGGTACTGGAAGCTGATGGACTTAAGAGGTTTGGTTTGAGGAGGTCAGGGTAGGATATCACAACAGCATTGTTATAATGAGTAATTCACCCAGATTTATATTGGATATATGACTTTTGAGACATGTGTCTATGTGAGAATGTGTCTATTTCATTCTACAGAAAATGAAGATGCCTCTCAGATGTCTACATCGGTCAGAACACTGCCAAAGCGACTTGGCTTCAATGAGTCATCTCTGCCTACGACTCCCAGGTCTGTGTCTTTTGCTAAGGATTCCTCAGCAATCAATTCTCCCAAGCAGCTGCGGTTTATGGAAGCGGACTCGTCAAATTCATGCACACCAAAACAGCTGAGATTTACCAATATCAAATTGCCGCCCAGCTCCCCAAAGATCCAGCTATCCCCAGGCAGTCCCAGATCAGTCAAGGACAGAAGTCCAACTCCTGAGAGGTAGGTAACTGTGATCTACAGAGAAGCTGACCTAAAATATGGTGACTGTTAGGTTCATCTAATTGATATTTAAAGAAGCCATGAAATCCAACTAAGGGTTAAAATCCAATAAAGGCCAACTGCAAGATCAAATCTTACGTAACCATACAAGACCAAATCAAGATTTGTGCAACAAAAATCTGAAAATACAGGTCGTCAATGGGAGTACAGTATATGATGAATGGTGGAAGATCAGAGCTAAGTTATGGGATTTAATTAACCCTTCAACCCTACACTTTATAATAGACTGGTTTAAAACAATAGAAAGTATCATTCCATTTGAATTTTCAGGGTTAAAAGTGGTGTGGTGTTTCATTAAATCTTGAAAAGAAGCACATTGATTAGTTTACTTAAGATTGATAGCTGTTAGACTGGAGGAATATGAAAGGACATTTAACTAAGTGTACATTACATTAAATGTAGAAATGATACTTAGCTGCCTTTACTGCTGATGTTTTACAGCATCTCCAGGTCTCCTAAGAATGTCTCCAAGCTGGACAAGGTAACAAGATCTCCACAGCAGACTGAAGAAAAACATGTTGCCATGGAAACTGAAAATGAGGATGAAGACCAGGTAGAAGTTACTCAGCAAGTGGATGATGATATTACATTCCACTTTGACAAGTCTCATAAAGGAAAACAAGGTATGTTTGTAAGGAAAGAAGTAACATACAAGTTATAGAGTAGTCCAATCATCAATCTGCTGTGACTCTTTTAGCTATAGTATTGTATAGGCCGTGAGTCAAAGATGAGTGTCAAGGATTTTCTTAAGGTCCCCTTATACATGAGACAGAATTAAATCAAAGTTTTGTCAAAGATTACATCAACTAGATAATAGCCACAGCATACCTGAAATTATGATAAAAGTGGCATATTATTCCAATTAACAAAACCATTATTTGAGTGAAAAGTCCCCTACTACAGAAATTTACAGAGCTTGTTCATCAGTCATGTTAAAGAAAGGGATATAATGTGAAGAATTTTGTTCATACTTAGGGAGCATGGTGACTTATGATTCTGCTGATGGTCTTGCTCCAAGGCAGATTTTAAGATAATTTGAATAATAAAAGGAGAAAAACCTGATAGTGATTAATTAAATATTTATTCTGTTGTTTTATGGAGTATTTTGAACTATGTTAAATTCCCTTAGAACTTGAGTAAACAAATCACTGATATAAGGTTAACTTTATACTTGTAGAAAAGTCAGAAGAGATGGACACCAGCCAAGACACAGTTCCTTTGATTACCGTCAGTAAAGAGCCAGCTACTGTTAACTCTGCTCATCAAGAGGAGATAACTCTTAATACAACAGCTAAAGAGGAAATCTCTTCCACCACTGATGTAATGGAGCCTATGTCAGTCAACAGACAAAAACAAAAATCAGGAAGTGACACACCCTCAGTTCACAGTAGTAAAATGTTCCAGCAGTTTAGAGCTTCGCCGATCCTTGGCAGTCCCAAAAAGCTTCTAGGATCTCAAAAAACTCCACGATCTCCCACTGTGAAACTGTCTTCTGGTAAATATACCCCAAAGTTTGCTGACGCAAAAGAAGAGGAAAAAGAAGATATAGAAAAAATCTCAAAGGAAGCTGTTTCAACGACAACAAATTTTGACACTTCAATAGAGATAGACCTTACAATGGATGAGGATGTCGATCTGAACCAGGAAGCTGACCATACAGAAATGAACAAAACTGGTGAAGAAGTTGATGTGAAGTCGGTTTTCTCCTTCGCCCCACCAGTTAGTACTAGTTTTACAGAGGCCGATCGTAAAGATTTTTCCAAACTGAGGGCCAAACCTCACTTCACGTTCTCGCCACCAGTTCACATTCCTGCCTCTGACAGAATTAAATCAGAAAATAGTAACCAGAGCTCCTCATTAGGGTCAAGTTTTACTGAGGTCAAAGGTGAATCTGTGATAAAAGAGAAGCAGACAAAAAATGAGGGTGTGTCACCTGTCAGTGAGAGGCAAGGAGGACGAAGAAAAAAGTCTGACTTATCACCGGAAGTGAAAGACATACTAGTGGAGAGTCCAGTGTCTCCCAGGAGGAGTCTTAGGATCTATAACTCACTGACCGGTAGTAATGTGGTGGAAGTTGTGACTCCAGTAGGAATGCCACGTCAGAAGACAACCGTAGTCTTCAATTCCTTAGTCGGCTCCGAGAAGGAGGTTAAAGTGGAAATTCCTAAAATTCGTAAAGCATCTCTCAAATCGCCAAAGTTCAAATTTAGTCTAAAGTCTCCTCAGTCTGCGCAGAAACTTGCAAGGAAGGGAAGCTCTTCAGATAGAGTAACAGGTACAAGGACTCCTAAATCACCCAGTAAATCCCTTAAAACGTCAGGGGATACTCCTGGGAGCACAAAGGATAAACAGAAAGTTAAAGAGGAGCAAAAGAAAACTAAGGAAGAAGATGCAGAGAGCCTTAGTGTGCCTGCAACAAAAAGAAGGCGGGGCTCTGTCAACACTTCTGTAGTAGAGGAGACTGTAGAGAAGCCAAGTCCCAGAAAGGGGAGATCACCAGGTAGGGGAAGGAAGAAGGCTGTCAAGCCAGAGGAAGACCATGAATCAGAGATGACCTCTATAGAGAGGTCTCCTGGCAGAAAGTCAAAGCATTCTAGTCCTGTTGTAAAGTCACCTGGCCGACAGAAAAAGCAGTCCATCAGTGAAGACAAAGACGAGAGTGTTCAAGTAGAGTCAACAACGAAAAAGTCCTCTGGAAGGACCAGGAAAACTAGTCAACTAGATCAAGATAAATCACCTGGTGGTCATGAAATCATGACAAGATCTAGGTCAAGGTCATTTTCACCAGAAAAACAAGCAAGTGAGGAAGTGAAGGCTGAATCACCAGAGAAGTCTAATACAGTAGGTAAGAGGGGACGGCCGAGGAAAAGCACACCCAGAAAAGTGTCAACAAAAACACGGTCATCACTGGTACCGCCGCAGGAGGAAGATATTCCAGAAGTTGATGATGTACCATCTGAGGTCCCCAAGTCCCCTGGAAGGACAAGAACTGCACCATCCGAGGTCCCAAAGTCCCCTGGAAGGACAAGGGCTGCCACAAGATCTGTGTCAGAAAAACCAGAAACAGTAGAGAAAGATGAGCATGAACAAGCTGATATACCATCTGAGGTCCCCAAGTCCCCTGGAAGGGCAAGAGGTACTCCATCAGAGGTCCCAAAGTCCCCTGGAAGGACAAGGGCTGCCACAAGATCTGTGTCAGAAAAAACAGATACAGTAGAGAAAGGTAAGCATGAACAAGCCTTGATGAAAAGTGAGCAGCATGGTGAGGAGGTGTCAGCGAGAACAGCAAAGTCACCCAGTCGCAGAAAAGCTATATCAAAGTCCAGGTCCAAAAAAGAAGAAACTGAAGTGACCGACACACACAAAAATACACAGGTAAAAATATATTTTGTTGATATTATTTCTAATCCTGATATTTTTCATTTAGTATGTAATTAAGCAGATTTGTGAGAGACAGCATAATTTTTATTTCTTAAAGCAAGGCAAACTTGTTCTTTGTCAAAATGTCTAATGTCAAGTGCAATGACTTTGTTATCTGGATCTTCCATAAACACTGTAACTTAATGTCACTTTCATCCTATGGTTTGCTGGTTTTATTGTTGTTTAACATTTAGCTTGTAAACCAATAAGTGGTTTTGCTCCAACCAGTATTTGCCTTTGATTTTGACCAGCTCCTATAGAAAAGTTTCTACCAGCATTTTAGCAGAAAGTCTAATCCATATTAGAATAAAAATATATACATTTTATATTTAATGAAAGGAAATTTTAGACAGTTAGATCATCTGAGGAAAATGAAAAATCTGTAAAACTTATCTTAAGAGATCACTTCTTCAGCCATGAAAATGTGGTCTTTAAAGAGAGGCGGTCTCTCACAACAGATATCATGTTCAGAATTGTCATTAGAGATTGTCTCCCTTTACAGGTTACAGAGGAATCACCTTCCTTGTTAGTGACGTCACTTCCACCCTCCCCACCTACCTCCGACAAAAGCTCACCTGTTCAGCAGGTAATGTTTAAGTCATACTATGTGTCTGTCAAGTTGGTGTAGGTTTCACTCATATTGCGTATTCACCATCTTGGGAACATAGCCCATGGTGGTAAAATTGGGAATTTTGCAGCTGTTTGACCAAAATTAGAATTTTTTGCACGTTATAATGATGTCTACCACCTGTAAATATCAAACAGATTCCTCTAGTATTTACCACTTATTTGGATTGTTTATGATGAATTTTACAATACCTATCTACCAACAATTTTGATTTGTTTTTTGTGGATGAAATGAATATTTCTTCATCTTGTAGTCATGTCTGATGATATAAATAACTATTATTACATGTTGCTGGTAACATATGACGAAAGTAGAATTAGTAGAAACAGAAACTTGTACTAGTATTGATGTCTCTGAGGGAGCTTTTGGTGGCAGAATTGTTAGTGCATTGCACTAGTCAGCGCAGGTTCCAGACATGGTAGGATTCCCTTAGTTGATCATGTGATCTGTGTTCTCTTCCTGGATACTTTTGTAACCCGGTTCTCTCCTGAGATCTTGTCCAAATTTTCACATAATGTGTATGATTATAGGTTATTGACTAAATATGGAGGAATAAGCCTGTCTGAGGTCTACACAGTAAACAGGGCCAAGCTTGCGAGGTCCTATATACTATTGTGACTGGCTTCCTCAACTCCATTTTATTTGTATGAAAATACTTAACCCTCATGATTTAAGTTTAGTTACAGATATAAGAATAGCTAGATCTAAGATTGCAGGTACATGTATGCAGTTGTATTTTGATTATGTTATATATTGACACAGGTGTCCACTCCTCGTAGAAGGACAAGAGGGACCACACCCATATTGACCCCAACACGCAGATCATCACGGCTTCATAAGGAAGGTTTCACAAAATCTGTGGTCAAAGAGGAAGATGTCGTAAAATCTGTGGTCAAAGAGGTAGATGTCGTAAAAGCTGTGGTCAAAGAGGTAGATGTCGTAAAAGCTGTGGTCAAAGAGGAAGATGTCATAAAATCTGTGGTCAAAGAGCTGGACACTGACCAAATGTCTGTTCCCGATGTCAAAGATGTTCCTGCCCCTGAACCTATACAAGGTATAAATAGCTGTAAATGGAGTTCATGTTGCAAGTTGTTCAATTATAGACTTAAACTAACTTTTATCTATTATAGGGGCCAAATGTGGTCAAAAGAATGAAAAGCTTGTCATGGGCTTTAATAAAATGGTGGGGGTTCAGATAAGCAAAACAATCTTCTGCATTCTGAGAACTTGTGATGTCATTTCTTGACATTAAAGACTTTACTTACTTGGACGGAATGTGTTATATAATTTTTACATGGTCTCCTGTTATATTATTTCTCACTGTGTTCGTCCAAATATAAATCAATTATATATCAAATGATGTGGAGGGACTTAGTTTCCTCCCTGTTTGTCCCTCTGTCTGTCTGCCATGCCCCTTTTTTCTGGACTTTTTTTCTGCAGCTATGGCAGATATTGAATTGATTTTTTCTGTGTTTAACTGTCATTTCAGTTGATCTATTTTTAGCATGTGACTCTTGAGTTTACAAACTTATGGTGTTTGGAATTAAACACTGACTACTTGACATGATGTATCACATTTATTGTTTGTTGTTTCCACAGAGAGCTCAGTACCATCACCATCATCGTTTGAATTTGCTGAACCAATGCAAGTAGACATGACAGAGATAGGTAGGGGATGTTTACATCTTACCCTAGTGTATTAAGAGAGCCTGGTGTATAGTCCAAACTGATTTTCTGATTCAAAATGAATGGCTGTATCAGAATCTGTCATTGATAGATTTTCTCATCACTGTGTTATGCTCAGTGCATTCACCTTGAGTGAGGCTTTGGGGTAGAATTCACAAATCATTCAGTGTGCCAGTATGATAATTGCTTAGCTGGTTTTCTTTCTGATCAGGAAGTCGGGGGTTGGAATCTGCAGCTGGCTGTCTCTTTGTCTTGGATGAGACAGTAAAAATGGAGGTCCTGTGTTACAGTAGATGTCAGCATGTAAAAGAACCCTCAGTGCTGAATGGTCACAAGTGTTGAGCATATGACAAAAACTTGTCGTACTTTATTGGCACTGGCGAGTGAGAGATTAAACAACTAAAGGGAAATTGTGGATTCAGACAAGACCAACAATTCTCAATATCCCTAAATAAAGCAAATGTTAAGATTTGAAGGCCTTAATTAGCAGTTCCTGAGTTTTCTAAGTGAAGGAAATATTCTGATATGGGACTTTAAACAACAGTAAAAAACAAACAAGCAGACATTCAGTATATAAGTTTTACATTTTTGAATAATAGAGGTTTCATTTTTCTCTCATTACTGTCCATCCAAGATAGGGCTTTCTCTCAATGATGACAGAATAATCCACCTATTTATCTGTTCTGAGATATCTCTGTCTTGCACCCCACATGCTTGTGAAGAACCTTCTGACATCACATGCCATATACTTGACCTACATTTGACATATTTCGTATCCTTGAATGCAGTGTTGCATGTATGTTTCTGACTTTAAAAATGTATGATTTGAGTTTGAGAGAAAAACAATCACCCACCACTTTGTACAGAGACAGAGAAATCTCACCCTTGTGTCAAAGATTTGCAACATCCATGACTCGGCAAGCCTCGTCGTGGACTGCAAATCTTTGAAAATCGGATGAGATTTCTCTGTCTCAGTACAAAGTGGTGATTGATTCTTTTTCTCACATATGAGAGAGCCTTGAGAGATCTACTTCTTTGTCCTCTCATTACTGTCCATCTTAGATAGGAATCTTCTGTATGAGAGGACCTTGTAAGATCTCCTTCCTTCTAAACTGGTCCAGTGTGCCTTATATATACCATCTGTTCTACAGTACAGCTAGCTTTGTTACCAAGTCACACAACAGCTCCTTGTTATGAAATGATCTTATAAATACAGTTATCTTGTCATAGCCATTGTATAGTAATGAGTTTTATTGGAAATCTATTTCAGATTCAGAGCCAGGGAGTCCAGAACAGTTTGTGGAACTTAAGTCCTTTGTTTTTTCACCTCCCCTTACCAGGGGACTCAGTAAGCGCACCAGCATTGAACCTGATGGTAGAACAAGCATTTCTAAAAGACTTAGTATTGAGCCAGGAATGTCGATATCTAGACTGAAAGGTCGGAGGTCAAGTCAAGATGAAAATCAGATCCTGAAAGATTCCACAGAATTGTCATCATCAAAGTTGTATGATCTGGATATCCTGCCTAGACCTCCACTGCACAGAGAAAAGATTGACTCAAAGTCAGAAGATATGCCCTCAGATGAGCAGGTCTCCAGAAGTCGACGAGGGCGCAGACCTAGAAGTCACACCCCCGAGTCCCAGGGGAAATCATTTGATGAACCTGACAGAGCGGAATCAGAACCTCCCAGTGAACCCACAAAAGAAAAAGTCAAAAGGAAAACTAAAAAGTAGGTGATACAGTCTGATCCTCATATAAAGATGAAATGATTTTGTTCTTAACAGATGTCAATCACATGTCTATATGGGGCTTTGGTTTTGTGAGTGTATGTAGAGTGAAAATAGCCAAGTTGCTAAGGTATACATGTCAACTGGAATATCTTATATCTGGTTGGAACTATGTTTATCTATAATACACTTCTGTCCTTTAGATAGTGCTGTGCTGTTCAAGTCACCACTTCAAATTACAACATTTTTCAATCACACCTAGTCAGTGCTTTGTTTAAACTTAGTTGATATTGTGAGGAATCATGCCACTTTACTTACAGATGGGTGTTGGTCCCTGTCTGGGTACATTCATTATCTTGTTATCTCCTCTGCCAGTGCCTAGGTACTGACCATATTCCTGAAAGATGGTCAAGTCTGGCATAAAGTCAGCAAACAAATATGCTTGCACCTCACTTTTCCTCACCAACAAAGACAAAATGCACAAAGAAAACTGATAGAATGACCTTGATACTTTCTACTCCGCTATAGTGACAATTGGAGGAGTACCTTCCTTATGTGACCTTAAAGGTATCAAGTGTTGTTTTCCCTGTTAAAATCACCTGACTTACGAGACAACTGTCATGTGTGACCCTTTTTGAATTTTCCTTTGGACTGTCTCTTAAAACAGGTTTGACTATGCATATAAAACATACAGGATCTCTGTGGCTGAGTGGTCAGCGTGTTAGACTTCGAATCGAAGGGTGCAGGGTTCGATTCCCACGGCGCCACTCTGTGGTTGGCTGTCCCTGTCTTTAGGATGAGACAGTAAAAACTGAGGTCCTGTGTCACAGTAGCTGTTGGAACATTAAAGAACCCTCCCTATTCTATGGCCAGCAGTGCCGAGCACAGGCAAAATTTGTCGCCCTTCACCAGCACACGGTGACTTCTCCATATGAGTGAAATATTCTTGAGTGGGACGTTAAACAACAACGCAACAACAATATATAAAACATACAAATGTAAAATAGTAGAGAAAATGTTAAGTTGTTTTTGAATATCTTTCTTACTAAGCATACTTTTCTTTTTGTTTCAGAAAAGAAAGTGAAGATTTACTTGTTCTCATTAGTCCAATAAAGGAAGAGGAGGATGAGGGGGCACCTGTGAGGCAGACAAGACAACGACGAAAAGATGTAACAATACAGGCTACAACACGACAGAGAACTAGAGGGAGGGGCAAAAGGGTGGCTAAGTTATGGTAATTCTTAATTAGTGGGAGGGGCAAAAGGATGGCCAAGTTATGGTAACTCTCAACTAGTGAGAGGGGCAAAAGACTGTCCAAGCTTATGGTAGCTGTTAATCTGAGGGAGAGGCAAAGGGATGGCCAATTTATGGTAGCTCTCCACCAGTGGGAGGGGTAAAAGGATGGCCAAGTTATTGTAGCTCTCAACTAGTGGGAGGGGCAAAGATGTGGCCTAGTTATAACAGCTCTCAAATTGATGGAGGGGCAAAAGGGTGGCCAAACTATGGTTGCTCTCGACTAGTGAGAGTGGCAAAAACGATTGCTAATATATGGAAGCTCGCAAATAGTGGAAGGGTTAAAAGGATGGCTGTTATTGTAACTCAACTAGTTGCTGGGGCAAAAGGGTGGCTAAGTTATAGGGATTGTCAAGTAGAGACAGGTTTGATGACTGATAGCTAAAGGGAGGGGCAAAGAGTGGCCAGGTAACAGTAGCTTTTAACTAGAGGGACAGGTAAAAAGACAGTCAAGTTGTGAAGAACATAATACAAAACATGAGAATAGGAGATGCTGCTAATAAACCCAGTGACTTGATGAACTTGTGCTCAGATTCTCTTTTTTCATTTACATGCTTTGTCAAATACAAATTTTTGCATCCATTTTCTCATTTCCCTTGACATTGAGTTTTTATGCTGACAAAAGTTATGGTACATATTTATTATACTATGATCTCATCTAAGAACTATGAAGTGGAGTTGTATTGATTTGTCTTTCAAGACTTGCTGGTCTGTTACTTAACCTATGAAATTTATTGCATATGTGTCTGACTGACATTGAATGTGAAATAAATGACACAGAATTCTCAACCTAGGCATACCAAACTGCTTTTAGAAATGTCATTCTGATCATATTGCAAAAAGATATCTTTAAATCTAAAGGTTGTTCTCTTTTATGAAATAAGTTCTACTTTGATTTGTAAGAAGTTATATTGACTGTCAAGACCAAGTGATAAACAATATTATTAAGGAGATGTTATAAACTTTCTGATTATCCTGTGGATATTTTCACCACTTTAGAGTATTTTCATTTTTCATGTGTCCACTGAGCACATGCATATACATGTATTAAGAATTGCATTTTGAGAACTTGGGAATCTGTAAATGTTGCCTACACATGTAATAACTAGTTAAGTGCATATGAAGGATATATGTTTATGTCATGATGTTTTATATCCCATAATGCTTCTAAAGAGTCTGTCATTGAAAAGTAATAAAATCTGGATCCGCACTTCTCGCCACTTTTTGAAAACAACATAGAACCCGGGACATTATTTGATTGTGCTTACAAATGTATGTTGTATTGTTATCTTACTACTCAGTAATTACCGTATCTGTGAGTGATGGCATTTTTGGCTGGAAATTAAATGTACCAATATCTGTGTACAGATGTTTCTACAACCATATTTAAACCACAGCTTTATCAAGACGTCAGTGCATCACAATACTATATGTTATGAAATGATTTACTTCTACATTATGAGCTTTACTAACGTAGGGAGGATGGAGTTCATGAAATACTCCCTAATACTTTCAACCTAAATTTTGTATTTTGAGATCTTGAGTCACTTTGAAAGCATGGAATATATGTCAATTTTGCATTTTGTTTTGCATTTTGAGAATGTGAGCCTTTTAGAAAGAATGGAATAAATGTAAGTGTTTCTTAAATGTTAGACCTGAGTTTTGTATTTTGAGATCTTATGGTACTTTGAAATGATAGAAATACATGTAAATGTTGCTCATACATTAAGTTATGCATTTTTGACGACTTAAAGCATTTATAGAGGATGTAATCAAGATAATGTATGTACTTGTTGCCAGCACCAGTATATCTTTTTATAATAAAGTTATTGTTTATGAATTTGTTATCCTGAGTTTGTGTCTTTTTTTTCACATCTTGTATGCAAATATTCTGCGCTTGAGTTTTAGTACTCTAATGCAGAACTCATGTTAAATAATTGTTTAGTAGATCTTGGTGCTCACTGCTCCTGAGTAGGGTGCTTGCCTTTTGGTCATGAGGTTGTGGGTTTGAATCTGCACTGCAGTCCTGACTGTTACTATTCTTCAGATGAGACAGAAGAAAGTGATACATGTATCCATGTAACAGCAGATATCAGCACATAAAGGAACCCTCACTGCTCAAATGTCTGAAGTGCAGAGGATAGAACAAATTAATGACTTTTCACTGGCATACAATGACTTCTCCAAATAAGTGAAAGATTCTTGAGTGAGATATTCACAATACAACCAACCAACCTAACAGATCTTCATAATGTAGTCATTATAGGTTGTGTCAGGTATTGCAGAAGCTAGACTTTACTCTGCATTGTTAAGGTAGTGAAGTCCCAGTAGCCTAGTAGTTAGAGGATTAGCTTTACATCCTGATGCTTCTCACATCAAGATACTACATCTCTATGGATTCTTCTGTTATGAATCCTTGTGATGGGCTGACTGTCTATACTCTTGGATGCATTTAAGCAACAGGTCCATCTCCAACTGTGAACTGTGGCTGCCTCTGAGTGAAAGATTGTCAAGGACAAAGTGTTGCTGCAACACAGAACTGAGGTGAATGCTCTAACCACTTGGCCTTGTGACAGTTTCTTCTAAAGAAAATAATCAACAGTCAGTAGAGAACCTGACAGAAATCACTGCTGCTCTTCATCTCGTCTGGGAAATACAGAATATTTTGTGTTTTTGTCCTACTGTCTTGGGACTGCCATTGTGAAAGTCCACCTGTCGTGAGACACTACAATATAAAAACCCGTGAGACACTACATATGAAAACAATCTCAAAACCTATTTTGAGAAACCACCTGTCTCGAATGTCCACATTTTCATGACTGAGTGGATAGTCTCTTAAGACAAGTCAAATGTACTGTTTCAGTATCATTAAGATTGAAAACAAGAACATGAAATGTTAAAAATATTTAATTGGTCTGAAAATTAAAAGATATCTACCGGTATATTTTGTAGTAATGAAAATATGGAGCTTGTTAATATCTCTGTTCATGTTTATGTGACATAATAAGTACACATGTACCCAGAATTACATGATACATGGATTGTATTCTTATTAATTGCAATACTATTAGTGTTATAAAAATCTCAATGACATAATCAGAGGCTATGCCTCAAAACATTCAACCAAAAAAGTTAAGCACCTTACAATTATATATGATGAAATATCTGAATTATATAAGATATGGATTAGAGATATGATTGTCAAAAGATCCATAGATGTAATGTGATTTTTGTGATACAGGTTTTGTCATGTGTTCTTACATGTATCATTACTGTACATCAAGAACAATTTGAATTTACTATTAATCCTGCTATATATACTTGTCTGATACCCATGTATTTTATCTATATATAGCATTTTTGTTTCATCAGAGTTTAATGTAAATTAAAATACTCTTTACAGATTTTGAAGTCCAATGGTTCCATAATAATCTCACCTAAGAATCTCTGATATGGTTAGTTGGGATATAGTAAAGACTGATACAAGTGGGGGCCTCCATGGCCGAGTGGTTAGCGTGTTCGGCTGCGAATCGGAAGGTCCGGGTTCGAGCCGCGCCAGCGCCACTCCGCGGTTGGCCATTTCTGTCTTTCGGATGAGACAGTAAAAACCGAGGTCCCGTGTCACAGTAGGTGTTGGCACATTAAAGAACCCTCCCTACTCTATGGCCAGCAGTGCCGAGCATAGGCAAAATTTGTAGCCCTTCACCAGCACATGGTGACGTCTCCATATGAGTGAAATATTCTTGATCAGGACGTTAAACAATAATACCATACCTGATACAAGGGAATGTTTGATACAGGGGTCATAATAAAGGTCATACAGTATGGATGTCATGATAACAGAATATAATTTCTCTCTGACAAGCACGTGTATGTATTTATGTTTGATATGCAATGTAATTACAATATATGCACCAAATATAATATAACATACAGTCATACCATATATATATGGAGACTGAAGAGGTACGTGTGTTTCTTTCAAATAAACAGAGTTTTCAAAATACATGTAATGGATTAAAATAGTAATAAAGTAATTTTGGGAAGGGGGGATAAGATCATTACAAATTAAGCAGGATTTCAACATATCAGGGTTCATTATTTATGGGTTCCATTATTACAATAACAAAATGCAGAACAGTACACATGTACATGTATAGCTTCCCAATAAAATCAGTGCAAATATCATATCTGACAATTAATTACCGCATCATGATATTCCTTCGTAAAATGCGCTATATATATGGCCATCGTCTGCACTTTTTCAACATTTTCACATCATTTTTGTTAGATAATCTACACATAGATTTATAATTGATACATATTTTGTCTTTTATGTTAAGAAATAAAGCATATTTCAATTTGTATTAATGAAAGTTGGAAATTACAAGATACTTCAATTGTACAGTGGAACCTCTCTTTAGAGACCCCCCCCTCCTGCCATGCAAATGTGGTCTCATGACCGTTTTTTTCTATGATTTCTTAAAAAGTTTCTCTCTTATAGGCCTAAGTGGTCTTTAAAGACAGGTGATTAGTTCCTCAAGACAGGTTCCACTGTTAATCTTTAATTGATTTAATTTTTTTATCACAAATTTTCATAACATTTGTCCCTCTTACTGAAAAATGATGCATAATTTTGCCCCAGTGTGATAGATTTCAGAAACCATGGAAAATATCAACATTTGAACCAAAATGACAGATTACAATTATATACACCAGAGTATTATAGAAGACAAAGATGAACGGGGTGTATCTCACAAATACGAAATACAGAACATTCAGAGTCCGATTATTATGTCATCTTATTTCTGTTCTGACAATAGAGGATTCCTCTCTTCGGAGTCTGTGTCCTCCAGTTCATCTCGATCTATCAGGTGTCGCATTTTGTTTCCCTCTGCACTCATCCAGATTCCGTAACCAAAGTATATAATGAAACCTGCCAGTAGAAATACAATTTGAGTTGGTAATTATGCCTAGATATCAATTAATGGGCTACTCTTGAGAATTGATCTCTAACAAATTTCCAGTTGTACTTTTATTATTAAACAAGAATTACAAATAATCAATTCCTTCTACATGTAGTCCACTGCAAGCAAGGTTATTTATCTTTATTTCTCATTTAAAAATAAAACTGGACTGATGTTATACATCGTATTTTGGTTGAAATTCTGTACATCAGTCTTTAGAACATAATCCTCAGTTGACCTGTTGGTATAGGTCAAGGCCTGTCTAGATGATACAGAAGAGTTCAATTCTCCTCCCCCAAAAGGAAGCTTATTGTACTGTAATTCAAATTCTTCAATTCCTCCATCAAACCTCTTTGAACAAAAGTTTAATACCGGTACCTTTTTTTACCACCACATTTTTCATCTCTGATAATAAGTCCTGAGCCCATTGCTAAAACGGCTGGACAAGCTAGGCGGTCAAGTTAAAGGTACACAGCGTTATTGAAATTATTCTTATTACCAGTGTATATGTCCAAAATATGTGTTACTTTGGGAACAGAAAATAATATGCTTAGTAAATTTGATGTTGGTGCGGAAATGCATAGCAAAGTGAGTAATGCAGATATTACATAATTTGTCACTTACCTTAAGTTTCTGTGCATATTTGTGGAAATGGAAAGGAGATGGAGTAAAAGTGAGAGAATATATATCGGTGTAGAGGATAAAGTCATATGGATCAATATAAAGCAGCATCACAGGACTGCAATATAAGTGTAAACATTACTTATTTCACAACAATTAACAAAAAAGTTATGACAATTTTTATTATTATGTCTCTTGTTGGCTTTGATGTTGGCGTGCGGAGGTCCTTACTGTGGGAGTAAACCCACATATCTGAGTAGGCGACCACCATACCATCTTCCATATTTCCCTGGCCAATCCGTGGATCAAACTCTGGTCATATTGGTGAGAAGCAAGTGATCTAATCACTTTAAGAGCAATTAAATTGTCTTAACCTTCATCTGTATTATTCACTGTGAGAACTAGCTCAAGTGAGCAAGAATGATCAACTCAGGCCTAATGGAGAATTTACGTAAGTCTGATTTGTTGCCACTCCAGCTAATCCTACATTCTGAATGAGTGAGGAGCTGGAGCTGAGTAAATTCTCAAGTTTTATTGCGCCAGCCTTAGGACAAATCCTTGTGATGGAAGTCTTACACTGACACTGTTTGTCCCTCTAATAACAATTTTTTTAATTTGCATAATATTTAGTAGAAATCAGAAAAAAAGTTTCAATAAAATAAAATGTATAAGGTAGCCATTCTTATGATAAAGACTTGAGTCTCTGATCAGAAAAACTGAGGATTTACTTGAAACATTTAAGTGTGAGAATATTTTCTATGACTTGTCTACCATAGCCAGCTAGAGATTTCAGGATTAACCAAAGTTGAGGTAAATTTATAGACTTAAGCAGTTCTCAAGTTTTATGGTCAAAAGGTCTGGTTCTGGAATCAAAGGTACCACTTTATATATATATACATGTTCATGTTATTATTATATAAATAAGCATTAACGTATTATGTTACTGATAGTTCAGAATTCCTCTCTCCCAAAGTGTTGTTATCTCCCCTGTTTTGTTAGACACCACCAGGATTGATGTCACAAAATAGTATATTCATACTGGAAATCAACCTTTTAAACACCAAAGACCATAATAGGCTGGTCTAAATCAATACAAAAGTGCATACCATTCTGATACTTGGGGATTAAAGGGTTAAGGAGTATAAGATCTCACTATATTGTGAAATCATGATCAAAACATGTGTGGATTAATACCCAAAAAAGTGATGTCTAATTATTTTTTTTTTAATTGAGAAACAAGGGAGATAACTGCATTTTTGGAGCAAGGAATACTTGCTTACATAACCACAATGTGTTACTGTTTTTAAGCCTGATACATGTACTGGTACTATGGAACCTTGTCATTAGTTCTACCCATGTGACTGGGTAAAATTGGTCTGATTAGTAAGGTGGTCTCTTAAGTAAGGTGGAAATAGTCTTAAATAATGATAAGCAGACTGAATTCTTATGGTCCTTATTGTGAGATGGTCTCCTATGTTATGTGGTGTCCTATGTGAGATGGTCTCCTATGTGAAGTGGTGTCCTATGTGAGGTGGTCTCCTATGTGAGGTGGGTTTTAGGTAAGGATCCACTATATATCACACAACACAATTAAATATTGAAGACCACTTTAAGAGCTATCAAGGCTTGTGGTACTGTGCGTTTGCCTTTAGAACTTGAGGTGATGGGTTTGAGTCCATTCAATGACAGTGACTGGCTTTTCCTGTCCTTTTGGTGAGATTGTCCTCATGTTAATTAAAGAACCATGACTACCAATGGCATAGGTCAAAATATTTAGCTGTACACCAGCATTCAGTGATGTCTCCATATCAGTGGAAGATTATTGACTGAGATGTTAAACAAAAATACAACCAATCAAAAAGGCTTAAGTATCAGTAAAAGATTTATTGCATTTTTAAGTTCATAATTTCTTTGATTGCAATTGTTTTGGTAATTACCTGACAGACTTTGAAAGCCATGTTCAATTTGATATGAAACATTTTGACTTATGTTACAAGTAATTATAATTAAGTATCCCCTGTTTGTCTACATATAGGATCAACTGTTTGTAAGTCACTTGATTCACTTAGACATACAGTCATTCAAAAACATACCCACATCAGAAATGAAATACAGTGTACACCCATACATACAACCACAGTTTATACAAAAAAAACTTTAAGACAACCATGTAACCTTAAATTAAGTGAAAAAAAAAGATTGACAAAAAAACAGACTAAAACCAACAGACAGATGTGTACAATATACCTAACCCAACTTCTGTCTTATGTATCTAATATAAAAATATTCAAAAATCAATCTGTCTCAAACTCTTTGTTTCAAGGACTTAATAAGAAAAATTTTAATAAGAAAAAGCTCCGGCTGGTATGATTCTAGACCGTTTCAACACCATGCATATACTATAGACCCTTTCTCTGTAACTGCCGTCCTGGAACCTTGGTTAGCAAAATGATACATACATGTATTCCTGGAAAACACCAAGAAACAATCAGTTACTATTGCCAGGTCTTTGCCTGTACTGGGATCTGCATCATTTTGCAAAGCAAAGTCACAGGACTGCAGTAACAGTTAAAGGGCCTATTATAGATTAGATCTATAAATAATTGAAAGTAAATTTTAAACATAACAGAAAAACAAAAATCCATCCTACCAGAAAAGTCATTGCAGAGCTATATGTGTACAATGCTGTAAATTGAAACATAAAAAAGTGTACAACGCACAACAAAACATAATTAAGAGATGGTCAAGATGTCTGAGATTTACTAAATAACCTAGGACCTATTTCCCCTAATAATCATGTCAATAAAATATTCTGTCCTCAATCAAAATATCAAATATAGGTACCATGCAGTTTAACAGATAGATGATATGCAGTGCTTGTGATGAACTTTAATATTCTTTATGATGAAAATTAGATTGTGACAGTTTTGTAAAATGATTAAATACTTGGGATGAAATTTTGTTTGATTTCAAACTTTGAGCACTCATAATTTAGCAGTTTTACTCTCGTGCTTACTTGAAATATGGACCTCTGATTTGATGTTATGAGTATCATATATATCATAAATGGAATGTGATTTGTTGACTTGATCAGATCTGAGGATAAATTGAGACATCCAGTAGTATCTCTGCATATATAATAATATAGGCCAATAGAATGGTATGACACATAGATGTTGAATAGGATGTACAGTCCGAATAGATCAGTATGATATTCATAAATAATAGAACATATGTTACTGGACTAGATAGGGTATGGAGATAACTCTAATTTCCTATCAACGTGTGATGGTATGGTCCCGTAGAACAATTTGAGACTCATCGATGAAACTTGATGTAAAACTGAGGACAGGTCAAGGATGAGGATAACTTAAGAAAAAAAAGATTAACATATAACAGTATGTCCCAACAGTATAGTATAAGATATCCAGATATATCCTTTAACATATGACATTATGTCCCAACAGTATAGTATAAGATATCCAGATCTATCATTTAACATATGACAGTATGTCCCAACAGTATAGTATAAGACAAACAGATCTATCATTTAACATATGACAGTATGTCCCAACAGTATAGTATAAGATATCCAGATCTATCATTTAACATATGACAGTATGTCCCAACAGTATAGTATAAGACAAACAGATCTATCATTTAACATATGACAGTATGTCCAAACAGTATAGTATAAGGTATCCAGATCTTTCATTTAACATATGACAGTATGTCCCAACAGTATAGTACAAGGTAACCAGATCTATCATTTAACATATGACAGTATGTCCCAACAGTATAGTATAAGATATCCAGATATATCCTTTAACATATGACAGTATGTCCCAACAGTAAAGTATAAGACATACAGATCTATCATTTAACATATGACTGTATGTACAAACAGTATAGTATAAAGTATCCAGATCTATCATTTATCATATGACAGCATGTTCCAACAGTAGGCTACAGTATAAGATATCCAGATCTATCATTTAACATATGACAGTATGTCCCAACAGTATAGTAAAAGGTATCCAGATCTATCATTTTAAAAATATGACAGTATGTCCCAACAGTATAGTATAAGACAAACAGATCTATCATTTAACATATGACAGTATGTCCCACCTGTATAGTATAAGACATACAGATCTATCATTTAACATATGACAGTATGTCCCAACAGTATAGTATAAGGTATCCAGATCTATCATTTAACATATGACAGTATGTCCCAACAGTATAGTATAAGACATACAGATCTTTCATTTAACATATGACAGTATGTCCAAACAGTATAGTATAAGATATCCAGATCTATCATTGAACATATGACAGTATGTCCCAACAGTATAGTATAAGATATCCAGATCTATCATTTAACATATATAACAGTATGTCCCTACAGTATAGTATAAGATATCCAGATCTATCATTTTTAGTATATCTTAGTTATAACTAATGATGAAAGGATCGAATCTGTGGAATTCTAAGATCAACTTCTAAATGTAGAAGAAAAGGACAGAGTAAGAGTG
>JACSZP010013730.1:0-17141 GCA_016161895.1 Pinna nobilis | reverse complement strand
ACATATATATATAGTGAATCCAAATCACAAAATGTCTTCCCGTTCAATTTAACGTATTCGAACGAATATATCCTTATAAATCTTCAAACTTAAAAACTAAAAACTTTTCTATATATTTTGCACAATGTGTAAGGCATAAAGGTTATATTGATTTTTGTATCTATTGTTACCCCCCCCCCCCACCTCCCTTCAAAATAAATCGAAAAACGCTTCGTAATACTGTTTACAGATGAACATTTCTGTTAAGAAGATCATCTTTCTTCTAATACTGAGTCAGTCAAAAAAAAAAAAAAGATTTGCCATGTGAACGGTATTCCTCGAAAGGAAAGGTTTGAATGAGAGCAAAATGACACATAGCAGATACGCCAAATGTTTCTTGTATGCCTATTTTGTAAAGTCTACTCTCATTCCGAAGTCCTGTGACCTTGGCATTGGATTGTTCAGCGCGTACAATAATGAAATGGGGAATTATTCACCTTATATAAATCTCTGCTCCAAATTGTTTCTTTAAAACCAAATTATTTTCATTTAAACATACAGTTTTAAAAAATACAAAATACGCACTTAGTACATCCAGGAACATCCCGAAACTGGCTACTAAAGAGGCACTATTTTGGATTCTCAACATATAGTAGCCTCTATGGTATCTCTGAACAGATGTTATATTCATGAAAGCTATCTGACCTGAACGAGTAAAATTGTTATTTCTTACAACCAAGTCAAAATCGCATTCAACTAATGAAAACGAAACAGTTTCCGAGGAATCCATAGGCTTATTATTTAATCCCGTCTTGTTGATCCATTCGACACCCGATGCTTTGACGGGAGGGTTGCAATAGAATGGAATTCTAATGGATCCGGTTCTGTATAGGTGGACGCCTTGTATGTACTGCCCTGTTAGGAACATCGCCGATGCTGATAAAAGGAGCGAACATTAAAAATGTTATAACATTTACTGTTTCATTACTGTAAATAAATAACGATTACCGGTATTTATAGTTCGGCACACAAAGGATGAACGGTATAATACGGTAAATCACGGAATTCCTGTTGCAAATATAAAAAGGTTTCCCCAAAATTATGTTCAACCACCATTCCCCTTTCTTTCGTACATAATACGGTAATTACCTTTAAAATAAGTTTACGTGATTTCATTTTTGAAAGTTAGAAATTTACTCAGTTGATTAAGAGTAAGGGGGGGGGGGGATTGTTTTCATGCAAATACCGTTCAAGTTTACGTAAATTATAAGTACTTAATATCTTTGTATTTACGCGTTTTGACTAAAATATCTGGTGTAAAACCTAGCATATTTAAATGTACTAATCTATCTTAATAATGGGGTCCATAGGAGGGGCACCTTTGTTTTCGTATCCAGGATGTTAACAAAGTAAAAATCTGTAGTCTTAAAAATCATGCAAAAATAAGTAAATTAATGAATTAACAATAAAAAAGTACAAAAAGAAAATAAAATCGCAAAAACAAAAAATGCAAAATACTTATCAACAGACCACACCTAAACCCTTAAGCAAAATAATTTTAATTGATCAAAATTTTAAGTTAAAAATACATGCATCAATGGATAGCTATATCATGATTTCAAACAGTATCATTGATTGATGATATCTTGAAGTACTAAATGATAAAATGGATTGAATTTGTTTTAATGTGCAAGTTCGAAAATCCACTCATTATAATATTTACCTATCCTCTTCTTCGAACTCGAACAATAATAAATAAAAAGAAAAAAAATCAAAGAAAAAGAAGATATTTGGAAGTTGTTGCCTCACAAAATATTAGTTGAAGATAAAATACCAAAATCTTACTTAATGAGTATCTCTCTCTCTCTCTCTCTCTCTCTCTCTCTCTCTCTCTCTCATAATTCTCCGAATGATCGGTCGACAACATATAGATCCGCCCAAGAGATAACACTTCATTCACAAAATAACTTTTTCGATATGTCAGTTTTACACCATTTCTACCCGTTGTACCTATGTTGTCAGCTGAACACGTAAACTTTGAATAAGAGACACAAATAAAGTGTATTTTTCGAGTAAATGGAACAAATACGAGTCTACTCGAAAGCCAAAGTGTTCCATGTGTTCAAAAATACCCCGTAACAAGCGAGACCTAGCTAGTAGCGTATCATATTCCTGAGGCGGACCCTGAGAGGTGGCCATTTTCCCTGTTGACATTTATTGACAATTACTACAGACCATACGAAGGAAATTTGTCACTGGAGAAAGGAATTTGTTTGTTTTTTTATGGCCTGCGACAGTACTCAAGTCAAATCTTGTAGTTGAGTTAAAAACTCTTGCTGAGAATAGTTTGATGGCCCTGGGTCCAGGTCGTGCTATGCAATAAGATTTTATTTTAATTTAGCAAGCAAGGTAATTAAAAAACTACATCTCCTGTGGTTAAATTGCCTCAATATAAAAAGTTATTGAGAAAGGATACATACATTTAACAACGAGTGTAGTTGAGTCAATGGAATAAGCATTATTTCCGCTATTCCAAGCAGTGCACCTAACTGTCATATAGTGGTATTCTCCAGTTACATCAATTGTCAGTGTTGTTCTGTTGGGCCCGGCCTGTGATGTCACATCAGAGGAGCCAATTAGCCAATGTATATTGTAGGTGATGGGTCAGCATCGTTTGTAATACATGTAAAGGTTACTGATTGATTTTCATCGACATCAACAGTTGATCCACTACCAGGAAATACAGTAGCAGTTGTAACTGGTACTGTAAGAAAAACGTAAATAACAAGAATATTAGCTCATACCGTTACAATGAGACCGGTATGTAATTATAACTCTGATAATAATAACTGTAGTTGGATAAGTAAATTGATATTTGAAGTGACACTTTGCAAAGACAGTAACTGTATAACGCGTCATTATGTTAAAATGTGCACGATACACTTATTTGTAAAAAAGGTGTCATAGGTAACTTTTTAACAAAAGTGGTCTAATTGCGTCCATATAAATAAGGAAGACAAATGACATGAATAAAGTTAGATTGTAAGTACATACATGTATGTAGAAAGTACAAAATTCATATCAACTTGCCAACTATATCGAGTTTTCTAAATTTACTTCCTTTCTCCTCAGATGTGACATCTTTACATCTCCATATTGATCCTCTTAATTTTTCTGTTATACTGGGTCCAGGTATCGTTAGTGTGTATGTCAAATTTGACGGTTGGCATCTGTATATGTAATTCAAAGAAATATTTTGGCCATAAGTTAAACAACTTCCGTTGGCATAGGGGGGGGGGGACTTCCTATTTGTCCTAAGTTTAATTCACCTCGAAACCATTCAATTACTGGGTACCCTGGTGTCACATGGCATGTCCAAGTATATGGATGGTTAGTTACTGCGCTGATAGATGACCCCGTCAGGTTGAGTGGAGCTGAATACAAAACAGAAATAGCGTGATTCATCAATGTCCATGGTATTTTCTGTTTAAATCATTTAAAGCTTCATATATGTAACTCGAGTAAATTTAACGGTCACATCACTGATCTGCCCCAATAAATATGTACACTAAACCAAAAATACATCTGAAATGTAATGGGTATAAGTAAATAAACTGTCAGCTCATATTACTGTCTGATATATATTAAGGGACACGTTTAATAAAAGGTTTATATGCTTGGCAGTAGGCTTGGAAACAAAGACACTGTTGTAACAAGCTTAGACCGAAACATATTCCTCATGTAATCTGCCAAATTCTCGCATCACTCCTGGTTTTCTAAAAAAAAAGGATAGAAGGTACTTTTAGTTTTGATGTGCCTAATGCGTGATTTCAATATTCCTCTTATACTTTTATTGGATTCTAATAAGGTATTAGGTTCTTTATTTTCATACATAGCCCATAGTCTGACATGATCTTCAACAGAATTGATTATTGAGATGAAGCTCTGTTGCCAATGGAAAGACCGGAGTTCTCCAGATTTAGGACTTTTTACGATAAGTGATTCCAGGTCTTCATTTTCAATTAAATTAACATCACCAGTAATGACACGTCCAATCTAACCCGTCTTAGCGACCCACTGAAGTAAAGGAAAACCTGTCTTATGTGACCCAAATTCATGGTTCCCAAAATGATTTTTCCCTATATAAATCACCTGAATTAAAAGACCACCTGTCATATGTGACCCTTTTTGCTCCTTCCCATTGACGGTCTCTTAAAACAGGTTAGATTGCCATTGAAAGGAATTGAAGTAAAACAACGCATAGGTGGATTTTGCATGAGATGGTCTACATCAAGGCGCTGTAAAATTTGTTTTTAACTCAAAAGTTTAGATGCAATAGCAGATGTGCGAGTATAAATGCAGATTAACTTCAAATATACCTGATAACAAGTCTAGATTTTTTTTTATGAAAAAGAATGTTGCTGATATTGACAGCAGCAAAACATTTGTTTTAAACTTAATTTTAAAGAACAGGCGGAATGACACCCATTATCCTTGGTGGCTGAATGATTCTGTAATTTGCAACATCTATAGCCTTTTTATAAAGTGTTTATTCAGGTGTTAAAAAATAATAAAAAGACTAGTACTGCCCTCCTCGAATAAAGTACAGTCCAACCTGTTTTAAGAGAACGCCCAAGGGAAGGAGCAAAAAGGGTCACTTATGACAGGTGGTCTCTTAATTCAGGTAATATATGTAGGCAAAGCCCATTTTGGGATTCACTCATTTAGGTCACTTAAGACAGGTTTTCCTTTAATTCATAGGGTCGCTATGGCAGGTTAGACTGTATTCAAAAGGTCAGTACGTAGAATGTGTCACTGCAAGCTATACCAGAAAGGAAGCGATGTAATGCATTGAATCAACAGCACGAATTATTTCTTTGTAATGTTCTCAAATGAAACTGATTATCGACTACATATAACGCAAAATGAAATTCTTAATCTAAAAAAATATCTCTCAGATATCGATGTTTAATCATGTTAGCATTAAATAGTGCGTGTATATGCATAACGATATGAGTTATTATTGTTTATTTTACGTATAGTAAACAATTGATCATGCGTAATTACAAAAAATGATACTCTCAACCTGATTCACTCGGAGAAAAGAGATGGTATCGGCCACATCCTACTAGACCCCTAGGTCCATCATGTAAACATGTTTATTGTAAAATTGTATAGTATCAATTTCCTATTACAACGAAAAAAAAATCCTGAAAGTTCCGAGGCCATCCACAAGTTAATATGATAATATAATTAGTATTATTGATACAGCAGATTCATTTTTGTAAAATTATACTGGCTTCATTCCTTTTAACGAAATTTACGAAGGGATAAGCCTTTATATTCGATAAATGTATCGTAAAACAATGTTTGACAAGAAATTCGCTGTACTTTCTTTTCTCATAGAGTATACATAATATGTATACTCTATGAGAAAAGAAAGTACAGCGTGAAAATAGTCATTATTTTACATTTACGATGTGCATGGTAACTAAAGTTATTGTTTGTTGCTCTAATAATCGATTATTTTCATTGCCAACTACTCGATATACCTTTCAAATGTATTGTATAGGTATCCTTAACCCATTGTTTAATTGAACTTTTGAACGTGTCTACTAGATAATATCAAGGGACATCTGAGTCGAAATCATTATTTCATTGCGCTGTTTATCTTAACGCTAAATGTTGATTATCATCAAACTTTTGAATTTGGATTCAAAAGTTTTGACTATTCTTATCTCCGGAATTAGGAAAAATGATTCACAGATTTTCAAGGGTTTTGGTTCCTTAAAAATAATTATTTCAGTAAAGTATAACATCAGAATTTTAAGGCATGTAATTTTATATTTCATTTGAGTTCTGGAATGATTTCATTATCGCAAGACGGAATTTATCCACTATTCAATTTCGCTATGTTCCCTATATTGATTTGTCTATATAATATCCTTAACATTCTAGTAGTGTTATGCATGGTAAATTTTTTTTCAAGAGCTTTAAAACAGTTTGTTTCTTTCAACACTAACAATTACATTTTTAACGCCAAAAAAGTGAACTGATATGATTAACTTATAGCTAAACCGCATTATCATTTTCATTATTCTTGTTCTTATTATTCTCATTCTTCCTCTTCTTTTTCTTCTTCTTCTTCTTCTTCTTCGTCGTATAATTATTGCAATTATTATCATCATCTATAATTATTATAATTTTTGTTTTCATTATTATTATTGCTATCATCATCATCATCATCATCATCATCATCATCATTATTATTATTATTATTATTATTATTATTATTATTATTGATAGTAGTAGTATAACATAATCATAATTTAATCATAATCAAATCACAAATATTCGAATTGAAATCGAAGTAAGAACTATATGTTCATTGAAGTAATTGGTCTTGAAGATTATTCTAAAAATATTTTCTGTTGGATTTACTTTTTAATTGTATACATTTTGAATGTAGTGAAGGAGTAAAGAACACATATTTGCACAATGATATAATTAAACGGAAGTATTACGGTTTTTCTTTTTTAAAAAAGCTTTCAAAAACCCTGGCCAAAATAGTTATATTTATTCATAAGCCAGAAAATAAAAATCACTACAAATGAAGCGGGGTTTACTCAAATTAGGTTTTGATATAAATGGGATGCGCTGAATTTATGCAAATTGAAGTTTTCCCGTGCTTCACATAGAAATGTCATAACAAATCCAGGACTGGAAAAAGAAAAGTCTTTTTTTTTTTTTAAAACTGCGCAATTCTAAATACAAACCAATTATATTTTGTAGAATTAATATGTGTCATGGGTTACTTTTAGATTTTTTCATTTGTGTCATAATGATAGTACAGTATAGTCTGTCTATAACGAATCGGCTTGAAGCGAATGCAGTGCTATAACGAAGAGGAATATAATTCCCGAATATGATTACTATTTATCATTGTCTGTTATTGAAAATAGAAAGATATAATTTTTCCTATCAAACGTAAATATTACCTGGGAAAGTGTACGTTCTTTTGGATAAGGTACTTCCTCCTTCATTATTGTCAAGAGTAGCTTTTAATCTAAATTTGCCTCCAATAAGTACAGGAGCACTGATAAAAATTAGGTCCTGTAGTATTACATTATATAGACGTTGACTCTGTCCACATTTACTGTCAGGAACAGGAAGGCCCATTCTACCGATATAAATATCATAGAAAACTGAATTGTCAGCTGTTGCCTGGAATATATAAGAACAAAATTGAACACTTTACCTTGTTCTTTCAATGGATATTAAATAATAGTACAGACATAGGGTTTTGATAGATCCCATAATATTAATACTTAAGCCACTTACATGTAACCATTTTATGACATTTTTACCAAATTAAATGTTATGAGTAGTTTTTGAGCAAAAATACACAAATTAAAAAAATATTTAAAATCAAAACTAGGAAAAGTGTAATTAAAATTGCATGATTTCATTTTTTTCAAAACTAATATTGTGAAAATGTCTAATCTTTAAAATTCAATTCTTTCCTTATTTCCACAATTATCAGATGTTTTATTGCTTTCGTTTTTGTAAATTTTTTAACAGAAGAAAAATTGATTTAACATTTAATAAGTAACATTATTCGCATTCTGAGAGATTTTTCTACATAACGTTAAGAACAGCTTTTATAGGTAAGAATTTAGTTTCAAATCTACCGAAGCTAAAAGAAACACGTGGCTTTTGTGAAAGTGTGAACATGCCAGAAAAGTAAACGTAAAATGCATGTCATCAAAAGTAAAAAGTTTATTATACAGTCCCTTTCCGTTGGCATTTGCTTTGTCTTGTTTTAACTTGTTTTTTTTTTTTGTCGGTTTTTTTTTTTATTTAAACCTGGCGGCGAAGAAATTGACGAATATGCTTTTATTACGAAAACGATAACAGAGAACATATTTTTAAAATGTTGTATAAATACATTATCAGTACATTTTGTATAACACTTTATCTAGTGACCAAAACGAGTATGGCTATGTTGATTTTAACCAATGCGACTTAACTATTTTGACAGGTTTTATTACTGCTGTTCATTTCCTTTGAAACCCTAGAGAAATAGGACGAAGGATACCACCACTGAAGCGTTGAATTTCTGTGGCTATGATCTATAAATTTTATACACACAAATAGTTCATGATAATACATTTTTCATCTGTGTTCAGAAATTTCTTACCTGAATATTGATCACAACTACGTCATTTAAATTCAAAAACGCCGTGGTTCATAATTCAAAACGCTGTTCAGGATATGTGTTGTAAATATGTCAGGTGTTATCATGATTTATACCAAGAAATAAAGTACGAAAATTATAATTTATTATAAAAAGGCTATGTGAGGCGAGACACGTGCCCAAAGAAGTGGTGAATAAAACATGTCCCTTTTTATATTAGTTATTTCATTTATGCTATATTTTCACTCGCATTATGGTGTTTAAATATTCTGGAATATATTTACTACCTAGGAATGTCAAATATGACAGACAACTACTTATCAGTAGCTTTAATTTACAAACAAATTCTTCATTGATGAACATTTTTATAAAATCTAAAAATTTTTGAAAAAAGTTCATTCAATTATCTACAAAATTAATCATTAACTTTATTCATCTAATCTGCAGATAGATCCCGAGGGGTTGTTGATTTTCTTTTTCTGCAATTATTTAATGATTAACTATATTTTATCAGATAAAATAATTACGCAAATCAAGTTTGCCTCTCCTTTTTACTGATGTTTACGTATATACCTTTAAACACAATCGATTAGGGAACAGCGGAAAAGACATATATAAAGCATGGTGGAGTCCAGTTGATGAATATAAGATGTTTATACATTATGACGATTTTGTTTTTTGTTTTTTTAATTTATATTGTTTCTTTTATGACATAACAAAGAAAAACAAGACAGGTAACATTCACTTACACAATACATATAATTATCATATTTTAAACATATTTTTACTGATTGTCTTACGCTCTCGTTCCTTTTTTTCAAAGTAAAAAAGCAAGTAAAAACATATGCCATCGGAGCGCCCATACACTCTATCACCTAGTCATATGCACATTCATTTAAACACACATCTGTTGGTATGGTGTAATTTTCTTCTCTTACTAATTATCAACTGTGTTCATCAAGGGACTAATGAATGTTTTCAAAAAGGGAAAATTTGTTTACTACATGCTCTTTTAGCCACAAGTATTTTTTTTTTTTGACATTACACGGTCTTTTTTTTTTTTCTTTTTTTTTACATCAAGATAAGGCCTATTCTTCAAGTATTGGGAGACAGCACCTTTATATTCAATTAAACTTTTCATGTAAATCTTTGCTATATGCTATTAATTTTTCAACTTTGATATACCATTGAATCTCTGCTTTTAAATTACTTACAGATAAAGGGACATGCTTTAGTACCAAAAGGACAAAATTAATCACTTTTGACTGTTTACGGTATCCAAAAATGATCGTTTCATATTTATGTTAAGAAGGACACCAGTTTTACTAAAAACAACTTAAGAAAGTTTCTACGAAATGATTTACTATTCTGCACTGCCAGAAAATATGCACTATGGTTTCTGTTTCCTCACCACAAAAGGTACACATAGGATTATTGCTTATCTTAATAGCATGTAAAAATTTCATGTAAGAATTCTATGTAGAATTCGATACTGAAACCACCGTAGTTTAACAGATGAACACATTTTGAAAGGTACTAGCTATAGGTGTATTTTTCTCCATTTTAATTCATTTATTTCAAAAACCTCCCCCCATTTACTGTGACTCGTTGGTGTTCACACATAGGGATCTATAAATAGTTTTGCTTCCACTTATGCTTTTTTTTTATGTTTTTTTATACTGAATGGTTTTAATACATTCCACATATTTACTTGTTGTACTCTTACATTCTGTATATTGTTTTTAACAAACATATTTTTTACAACTTTCATTATGCATAAGAATTTCACAAAATTTGTTTGAATTCTAATTTTTTAAAAAATTTTCAAGATATAAAAGATTTCCGTCTTCTTTAAACATGTTCGAAATATATTTAACTCCTCTATCATACCAATGTCTGTAAAACACAAGATTATATCCTATTTGTATTTTATTATTATTCCATAGAAATGATCTTAAAATACAAGCTTAAGGGTTGCCTTGAAAAGGGTTACTACTGACAAGGTATACAATTCTAGATTCCTGATAATAAAATATATGGCATAATATTTGACCCTTAAGGAAAAATATGAAAATAACAATATGACACACACACACACACACAGTTTAACGAATTGTATTTAGCTGATTATTTTAACCCACACACACATACAACCTCTCTCACACACTTATCTTTTTATTTACAGAGAGAGAGAGAGAGAGACAGAGAGACAGAGAGACAGAGAGAGAGAGAGAGAGAGACTTACCACGTACTGAATTTGGAACAGAGGTGGGGACGAATAGCATTGGATAGTGGTTACTTTAACCGGTGTTGAAAGGGGTGATACCTGTAGCTGTACATCTTCATCCTGGTCTGGGCTGAATGTAACTTATGCTGTTTTATGAAAAAAAATCTCATCATACAATTGTCATATTAAATCTGTTTCGTAAAATTTAGTAAGGCATAACAATCCATCTATCGCATACCAGATTGTTTAAAGTTGACGTCTTTCTAGCGAATGCTCATTCTCTATTTCGCTTTCCATACATGTTAGACGCGTTTATTCTATATCTAGCTAAATCCAGAAATCATATACAACCGTGGCTTTATTCTATAGTTTTATTATGCATGATAGTGATCTTAGGTGAGAAATTGAGCCCAAAAAGACAGATTCAATGTAAGTAAAATTGAAAACCAGAATCCATTCTAATAGTTCGAACGAGCCGAATAATATGTCGGACAATGAAGTTATTTTCGATTAAAGTGGCAACAACGCTTATCAATATGCAATTTTTTTTTTATTGAAATCAAGTTAATTAAAATTCGGAACCAATGGTGGCGAGATTTGACACCAGTGATAAACCAAAATAACTAGAAGATAGGGGTGGACAGACGGAAATATATATACAGACAATTTGCCCGTCATTTGAAAGATGTTGCTATTAAACTTAAAATACTAAAGGATAGCGCAGTAGCAGTTCGGAGCTCTGCGGTTGGATGATTGTTTGGAATAACAGTGAATAACACTGAAATCCTTGATTTGATCATCAGATTCATTCAGAAGCATATTTGATCGGTTACGGGTCCAATCATTAAAAATGAATTTAAAAAACCCGTAAAGACATGTGTTGCCGTTAAAACAGACGAAAACAGTCTCGGCATAGATGAGTTATTGCAAGTTCGGAGTTAGTATTCAAAGATATTTCAAGAAATTATATAAATTATATGAACCTAATAAGGACTGCAGAAATTCTACGCGCATTTATGGCATTAGAAAAAATGGAATTTGGACATCCGTCATTTGTAGCATTCGCAACAAGAGGTCCAAGGGGCCTTACGGTCACCTGAGTAATGAATCTGGTTGAAACTGGCCCACTGTTTCCTGAGAAGCCTTAAATGTGAAATCCTGTAGTAACCCGATGGAAAATGTTTAATCCCAGGGCAGGACCAAAGTTGAACCAAGGGCAAGGCCAAAAATGACCCAAGGGCCTTACCTTGAACAAATTTGAATCTACACACAAAAAGGATACTATATTCCAGAAATCAATAGATTTGGTATTTTACTCTCAGAGAAGATTTTTGAAAGTTGTAAAATTTGAACCTTTTTTTGCCCCAGAGCGGGGCTATTTTTGCACCCAGGGGGATGGTTTGAACAAACCTAGGTCTGCATCACTCAATGTTGATTCCTGACAAATTTGGTTGAAATTGACCCACTGGTTCCTGAGAAGAAACTTAAATGTGAAATCAAATAGTAACCTTATGGAAAATGTTTACCCCAGGGCGGGGCCAAAGATGACCCAGGGCCTTCTCTTGAACAAACTTGAATTTTTACCCCATAAGGATGCGATATTCTCGAAATCAGCAGATTTTGCTCTGTTCTTTTAGAGAAGAAGATACTTTAAAGTTGCAATATTTGAACCATTTTGGCCCCAGGGCGGGACCAATTTTGGACCAGGGGGGTGGTTTGGTCAAATATGAGCCTGCATCATCAAATGTTGATCTCTGGTTAATTTGGTTGAAATTGTCTCACTGGTTCCTGGAAGAATCTAAAATGTGAAATCCAATAGTAACCCTACGGAAAATGTTTAATCCCAGGGCGGGGCCGAAAGTGACCCAAGGGCTTTTTTGAATAAACTGGAATCTACATCCCAAAAGGATGCTATTTTCCAAAAATCAGTAGAATTGGCCCGGTACTTTCAG
The DNA here is from genome assembly GCA_016161895.1 of Pinna nobilis. NCBI lineage: Eukaryota > Metazoa > Mollusca > Bivalvia > Pterioida > Pinnidae > Pinna > Pinna nobilis. Next base: position 4,786 of record JACSZP010013730.1, on the reverse strand, counting down.
AGAAGATGATTTTTTAAAGTTGCAAAATTTAAACTTGGTGGCCCCAGGGTTGGGCCATTTCTTGAACCAGGGGGATGGTTCGAACAAACTTGAGTCTGCATCACCAAATGTTGATCCCTGGCAAATTTAATTGACCCACTGGTTTCTGAGAAGAAGCCTTAAATGTGAAATCCTATAGTAACACTATAGAAAATGTTTAACCCAAGGGAAGGGCAAAAAAATGACCCCGGGGCCTTCTCTTGAACAAACTTGAATCTATACCCAATAAGGATGCTATATTTCAGAAATCATCAGATTTGGCTGTGTACTTTTAGAGAAGAAGACTTTTTAAAGTCGCAAAATTTGATTTTTTTTTTTACCCAGGGGGATGGTTTGAATAAACTTGAGTCTGCATCACCCAATGTTGATCCCTTGCAAATGTGGTTGAAATTGGCCCACTGGTTCCTGAGAAGAAGCCTAAAATGTGAAATACTATAGTATCCCTATAAAAAATGTTTAACCCCAGGGCAGGGCAAAAATGAGCCCAGGGCCTTCTATTGAACAAACTTGAATCTACACCCCATAAGGATGATATATTCCAGAATTCAGCAGATTTGGCCTTGTACTTTCAGAGAAGAAGATTTTATATTGTTGCAAAATTTGAACCTCTAATTGACCTCTACTTATAAATCAAAATCTGTTTTCATGAATATGCACGTATCTTCTAGCCGTGGGGTACCTCCGTGCGTAGTATTTAGTGCTTCCCTTTAGATTCTGGACCTTGTAATAGAAATTGTACATGTTTACCGGAATTGTACAATGCTACTATTCATATGTCTGTGTATTTTTTTGAATTCGAATAGTTCCTTGTTTTGACATTACATCTTTTTTCTAAAGGAATGTTATTATCATACATGGTGTTAAGTTGTATGTGACACTCCAATGATTTCCATTGATGATGATGATGATGATGATGATGATGATGATAATATGAAAAAAAATAAGCGTTTACGTTGTTAACATTATCACTGATAATTAATTTAGATTATCCGGTTCGGTACCAGAAATGATTGACACCGTCTGATATCACTGATGACTATGTTTGATGCCTTATACAGTTGGAGTTGAATACTTCCAGGTTGACTGTGTCACTTCTGGAGCCTTATTACATTTGAATGGTACTAACATTTTACATTGTTATCATTATAATTTTTTTTAAAAATATGTTGGTATGGTAGGTTTTTGAGTGTGTGTTTCATGTATAGATACGTCAACTTTCTAAACACACTCATGGAGATGTACTGCTACGTCAATGGCTAATAAGCTAGTTCCTTTGGTAACCCGTAATAGACTGAGAATGCACACATTCTCAAATACTGTTTTTTCGGATTTAAATAATTTGAATATATATGTACATTGCTATACCTTACTAAAGTTTGTGAAATAAAAATTTAAAATATTTAAATGCACGAAATGAAATAAAATTTTATGGATAAACTTCGGTAAGGTTTAATATCATACCCTCTATCCTGGTAATGATTATATAGTAGAGGAAAGAAATGATCGTGACTTTAATTATAAATGAACAAGCATAGTGGTATCATTAAACTTATTTAACTTTTCAGACATTCTTTGTGAAGACGGTGGGCTTCATAGATTAAACATGAGAATTGAGTTTCATATGCAGTCCGGTCATAATGCTACCTGGACAAGTAATTATATGTGTGGTTTTGTTCCTTTAGTATGGACAGAGTTGCCAGTATAATGAAGAGTGTAAATACAGTGTTTAATTTCCTATTTTTACAGATAGTGTGTTTTTTTTTACTGTATTCTAAAACTAAAAGATATAAATGTTTCTTTTTGTTTTATTTTGTTTGTTATATTTTTCTTTTACTTTTTTTCTTTGAAAAAGGGGGGGGGGGTTGTTGTTGATAAAACAATATACTATAATACACCAAATAGGGAAGTTGCCACATGCTCTCCTGATTTAATCCTTTAAAAGGGGGAAAAAGTTCGTCTACAATATATATTAGCGTTCAGTGAGACTGAACATGCGATAGTGTTGCGTCAAGTTAAAAATGAGTAAAGAAGAGAGAATTCAGAAGTCTCTCATAGGCTCTTAAAACAGGTAGCAAAAGTCCTTTACACGGAGACTTCATACCAAGATTTCATTTGAGGATTGTTGAAATTGGATTAAGAAAAAGGAAGCACAAATTAACACCTTTTCCGATTAAATTAATTAATCTGAAAGTTTCTTTGATCTAAAATAATTATACTACTACTACTACTACTACTACTACTACTACTAATAATAATAATAATAATAATATGAATACTAATAATAATAGTAATGATGATGATGATGATGATGATGATGATGATGATGATGATTAAAGGTAAATTCAAACGAAAATAGATTTTTTTATATCAAAATATATGATAAAGAATAATTCAATGGTTCAACATCAATATTGTTTTTTGTAATATCACAAATTGTTTATTTGTTTTTAGCAACCGAGTATACCCAAAATAAATGTACCTGACTGACTTTCTTCCCCTGTTTGTGCCGTCATTTGATACACTCTGGTGTAAACAATGGTGACCTATTGCATAGGTTTTTCGTAATACCGGATATGATGCTCGGTATGAATGTAAGATATATGCGTATTATGTATGATGTTTCCAATTGTATTTGGCAGTCGCTAAATAGTTACACATTATCGTAAGTACAGGCTGAATGAGAAATACATTAATGCTAGGCCTACTGGACGATACAGTAAGCCGTTTGATGGTTAGGCGATGTTCTGCTTCCTCGAAAATAAAATACACAAGAAAGACATACATTGTACATGTATTCGTTTAATTGTTCATCCTCATAGAAACCGTTTTTATTCCAGATATATAACGGCAAATTTCCGAAAATTTTCGTTAAAATATAATTAGGCCAAATTATCAGTTCGGCGATCTACTACTACTAGTGAAAGAGTAGTAGTTGCGCTAAAATTATCAATTGGAAATTCGGGGGATCTACACTGAAACACCATTTTAACATCAAAATGGAAAACTAAGTCCAAATAGGCCTATATTGTACAGATTTAGAACTACTAGGCCAACAACTCGTACATCTCTGTACTACCCCAGATTTTGTTGTGCTTACATATACAGTATTGAAACGAGTGATCTCATTAGATTTCGATGGTTTATTTGACAAATGAGATTGACATATTATATCTACGCTCTATCTACAGTTGGTCTATTTTTGGAAGACGGCAGGTGCGGATCCAGCTTTTTTCATCAGGGGAGTCCAAGAGGCCTGCGGGATGGAGCTACCATAAGGCTCCTACTGGACCCACGGTAACGCACTGGTGGGGGTCCAGGGAACGCATTTGCAGATCGAGCTTTTTTCATCGGAAGGGGGGTAGGAACAAGAGGCCGGGGCCTGGATTTTTACGTTTTTACCGGTAGTAGACAATGGGAAATCATTTCCTAAAATTTGATGCATAATAATAAAAATAATAGTGATCCTTTATGTTCGTTATAATATCGAAATAAGTTGATCAAGGAATTCGGCGAGCGAAGCGGGCCTGAAAATTTTGAACAGTTTAAAGTTCAATTTTTCTATCTTTTTATTTAATTTGTGAAACAACTTAAAGTACAAAGAATGACTGGCGAGCGAAGCGAACCGACTTTCTTTTTTTATTCTTATTTTCTTTTTAATGATATCAAATATATGAAATAATTTGCTTAACAAATTCGGCGAGCGAAGCGAGCCGGAACATTTTTGACTTCGATTTGTCTATTTTTCTATTTTATTTGTGATACAATTTAAAGTGCAAAGAATGAGCGCAGCGAGACGAAATTTTCAATTTTTTTGAGATATCGAATGAAATTATACATTGTAATTAAATATATGAAATAAATTGCTTAAAAAATTCCGCGAGTCAAGCGAGCCGGAAAATGTTTGGACAAATTTAACTTTGATTTGTTTAACTAATTATCTTATTTGTGATACAATTTTTAAAAAGTATAAAGAAATGAGTAACTGGCGAGCGAAGGGAGCCGAAAATTTTTCTATTTATCATGTGAATGAGATTTGCCAGAGGTGGGGTCCATGACCATTGGACCCCACCTCTTAAAAATCTCAGGGGGGGGGGTCCGGAACCCCGGTCCCCTTCTGTATCCGCGCATGCTTCTTTCAGAGACATATATACTGTATACACAGGCGCGGATCCAGGATTTGAAATTAGGGGGGTGGGTGCAAAATTTCGCAAACTGTTTTGAGTCCAAGAGTGTAATTATAAGAATAAGGGAAGAAAGTAAATTAATTAATTAAATTTAATCTAATATAACATTTTGCATATAAAAACTTTATTTTTCCCCAATTTTGTACAAACGTTTTCAATTTATGAACGTGTATTTTTTTTATAATAGCCAATATGGATCTTACAGTATAGATTATCATGATTCTTTTAAACAAATACATGCGTGTCGGAAGCTCTTTTAGATTGGGGTGGCGGAACTGGAAGGGAAAGGACTGGCCGGGTACACCCTCTCGGATTACAACAAACACGAGGTCCATTGGGCCACACCGCTCACCTGAACATTTCACATACATGCAGAAATTTTGGATTTACAATGTGTCACTATTGAAAGGTATGGACAAAGACAAACCTCTCATCTATTAAATTTTGGACATCTATTGTGGCAAACTTGAATCTACACTAAATAATGATGCTACAATATGAATTTGATAAATTATACACCTGCTATTCTTGATTTTCCTATATAAACCTATGTTAAACTTTGG